>LAPY01001826.1:65243-79209 GCA_000970635.1 Eragrostis tef
CCAATTTGTTGATCTCTCGAGGGCTCTGTCCATGATTAATTGAACATCACGTAAGACAAATGTAAGGAGTGTTATAGTGCTTGAAAGGGACTTAAGTGTCCACTCATTGGCAACGATCCAACACTTGTCAAAAGGCGCACAAAAGTATTTGTAGGGCAGGTACCAGCGTATAAATAAATAAAAAGGTTACAAAAATAATTTATACATCCATAACTTCCTTAATTATTGAGTTGTATTATGTAATCTAAAAAAACGATACTATGTGACTTTTGATTTTATGGATAAAAAGAGTGGAATGAGAGAAATAAAGAGGTTGTTATTCCACGAAGCGTTTGTCTCATAATTTGAAACTTAGAACAACATGAGATTTCCATGCCATTGTATGATTTAATTTTGCCATACAACTCATAACATTTCCTTATTTCTTGCAGAAATTAAGGGGTCGTGGAATTGTTACTAGACAATTAAAAAGGCAATGCGTTCTATGGATTATCTGTTAAACTAATTAATATTCTTAGGGCAGGTATGTTGTATATAGGCCTGACTCATACAAGCAACGTAATCTTCAGACTGCATATCAGACCACATGTACAATGGGTGATTGTTTTAGTTATCTCATAGAAATTGCATTGTTTTTTAACTAGTAAAAAAGTACGTGCGACACGGACGTGCGAATATTCTATACAAGGAAGTAAAGACCAGCTCCGACAGTGAAGTCATTTATCAGGCTAGTGACTTCACTGATTTTTGAATTAGAAAATAATAAAAGAAGAGCAGTGAAAACCATTGGTCTAGTTAAAACATGTCCACTGATATAAATCAATTGTATGAAAAAATGCAATAATGATCAAACATAGATAATATCACGTCGCCAGAATTACAAATAATTATATTAAATAAGTGTTTATAACATGGTCCATCATTATATCAAATAAAAAGATTGTTTTATTTATTTATTAGATCGACACTGATTAGGTAGCATGGACACGCCACCTAATCGACGTCTTCCATGCTACTCTGAGATACATTTTCTTGAACCGTAAGACGGCTCGCGTGATAGATGGGGTCATACTCTACAATGAGTCTGTTCATTTCATGGCTTCTATGCGTTACGTGTTGGTACAGAAGCCATGTTGTTACGTGTTGCTGAATTCTTAGGGCAGGTATGTTGTATATAGGCCTGACTCATACAAGCAACGTAATCTTCAAACTGCATATCAGACCACATGTACAATGGGTGATTATTTTAGTTATCTCATAAAAATTGCATTGTTTCTTAATTTATGGATGTGCAAAGAAATATTTATGAGTTGCATGGCAACTATAACTCATACAATGGTGTGTAAGCCGTCTCATACTCCTACATTTTAACGTATGAGGTGGTTGCTTTGCGAAACAAACCGCCTCTTTGTCTCACCACCCTCTCTCTCTTCCACCTCATCAAAAATAAATCTTACGTGGCATTGCATGAGACGGACTACAAGATGCTTACGTGTATCATTTTACTTGCCCTTGCTTTGATACAAATGAATGTTCGCATAAAAAATAAAATACCAATAAAAAAATCTCTAGTAAGTACAATCGTGAATTTGTGATTAGATCAATCTTCTAATAAAGATAGAACAGCGGACATCCAAAATATCAGACAAGGCATGTACATGTGTGAAACTAAGACAGTCTATATGTTTTTTAGGCTGTTAGCATATCTGCGATTCAATTCAAGTAGGGTGTAGGGAATTAAGATGAAGAGATATAGGAGGTGAGGTGACTTAATATAAAAATGTTTACAATCCTTTAAATGTGTCCTGCTTTATCGATTTTCGTAAAGAGGTTTGGTGGTCAAAACTTGGTAAAGCATAGAAAATAAATAATGAAAATTGAAGACGCGTACCTACTTACATAATTTCCATACGTTCAAATTAATTATGTAAAGAGGTTTGGTGGTCCAAACTTGGTAATTTGCACAAACCACCTCATATGTCACTTGAAGTTCGAGTTTTACCTACATAACCTGTTTTATTGCACATGCCCACCCATCTACAAGATATTATTCCAAAAACCACCCTTAATGCGCACATACTTAACCTGATTTCATACAAAAAAAGAGTTATGGGGTGAATCTCAGCCATGAAAGGATGTTCGATCTATAGCTCAAACTAGGGCGATTGAGGAATTAAATTTTCATGACCGAGGCTTGTATCAGTAGAAGACAAACCGTTAAGTACGTACCGGAGGTGTGCCGTGCTGAACAGCTACAAGCCTTTCCAGGACTAGAAGAGGCAGCTGGTTTTCTATCACTACCATGTCGACCTGGATTGCACCAAACAAATAATGTAAGCCGTGCTTGCTGAATACTGGGTCGTTGGAAGCGTAATCATCGTCTGCTTCGTCTTCCATAGCAAGTTTAAACGTTCTCTTGACCTCCAGGAAGAAGCACCCGTCCGTGACCATCATCTCCACAAAGCGGCCTCTGTTCTCTCCACGCCATTTTTCATCTAAGCCCTGGTAGGCATCTAGCAACTTGTCGGTCACCGCCTCAATGGCGACGACAAACTCTCTGACTGGCCTCCTGGCCCGCTTGACCAGGTGCAGCACTGCCCGGCGCTTGTGCTCCTCCATGGGCAGCAGGTCGGTCTCACCATGGTGGAAAGGGCCCAGTGACACCAACCACGGCCGATAGGCTTTTCTGTTGGACAAGTCCTTGTGCCACTCCGGCACCCGGTAGATTGAGGTCTTCTTCCAACGTACCTTCTCCGCCGATGGGCTGGTATCCTCAATCATCTTCTCCATCTCCACCACCCAATTGGAAGAACTAGCGTTCCCCACTACCCTAGCATATTCCTCCGGCATTGCACTCGCCAGTAGACTTTGCAGGCACCCGGTGACTCGGGTGCTCGATTTTAGCGACTGTTTAGTTTTTGTATGCACTTCTAGCTCTCAACTCCAGCGGTATCAAGCTCTATATAAGTAGCATGGGACGAATTTGCTGTTTTTATTTCCCAGTCTTTGCAAACAGAAATTATTTGAAATTTCTGTCGTCACATGGACAACCGGGCAAGTTTCGAGATGCCAACCACTGCTAGTGGCATTCTAATTAATCGATGACCGGTGGTTGTACTTTATTCGAATACTGGAAACTTGTCAATCAATGATAAATTCAGATGATACTTGTTACAAAGGATCTAATACTGGTTCTTATTATAGTTTGCTCAAAAATTGCCGGGTCAAAGGACAGCTAATCCGTTGAGGCTCGGTCATGTTCGTGCGTAGACGTAGCTTACAGCTCATATCCTGATGGGTTAGTTCAAGAGTGGTCACAATAATTTCTTATGTGGAAGTTGCAATGTTTGATCAGAAGACAGATAATTGAGCAATCAATGGCCTATCGCTTAGTTTTAATGCAACTTGCTACAATAGGAAAACAATAGTCAAAATAGTCAAATCCGTCCCTCATTTCTTGAGCTAAGTTGAAACTGGTCAGTTTGCTCCTTAAACTTTGGTCTTATGTCTAACTAGCGAGATGGCCCATGCTAATAGCGCGCAGTTATTCTTATGGTAAACTTCCGTTGTAACCCCTTTGACGGAAATGTAACTATATAATATGTATAGTACTTTTGGTTACAAAAGACAAAACTTGGAAAGTACAATTAAAGTTGGTCAAGCACGATATTCATCTCGTGTCCATATGCCTGGGTGAGACATATAGCCAGGAACAGTTTCTTCTAAATTGGCCTTAGCTAGGATCACATACCACAGATTTGGATTGTATTGTAAATTTTAGATTGTGTAATCCATGATGGTAAGACCCAAGGGTCCAAACGCCAAGGGCTTTTTGTGTGTTTTGATTTTACAATCCAACTTTCGGTCACTTATATTGTGGTCCATCTTATGTGGCACCTTATGTGGAACCTTGCTCATACCAGCTTGCTCGATTGTGGAACCTTAAGGGATAGACCATTGAGTAAGAGTCCAAAAGCTAGTGTTTTTTTTTTATTATCTTCAGATTATGTGTATAGAATATCTATCCATGTAATACAGAAACAAAAGGAGGCCCTATAGTTACTTCCAAACTTGGGCCTTTTTGTTTGAGTTCGAGTTTTTTAAGAAACTGTTTGTTGGCTTTTGGTTGTTGGGTTTGTCATTAGCTTCTATACTATTTTTTTTCTCTGCACACCAAACCAGCTTTAGGTGAGCTTATTAGTTTTTAGTTCATTTCCTGAACAGTTAGCCTTTTAGCTTTTAAAAAGCTAATTTATTCTAAAAACCTCCTTTGTTTCAACTTCCGGCAAGCAAAAGTTGAAACGGAAATACTTCTACAATATAGAAGAAGTTAAGGTTTATCTCTATCAAGTACTATTTTGTACTTGATTCTATCGATAGAGTGGTTCAGATGCTCAGAACATGTCCAAGGGCGTGATGAGACTTACGACTTCTTTTGGTAAGACTGTGATTGTGCCGACTTTGACGGTGGTTGTGGCATATATGAAAATCGGTTGTGATGTTTGTGTCTTGTTGGCGAACAGTATTATTGGTAACTGATCAACGCCACAACCAGTTCTTCTGCGCACTCTCCACCACTCGTGAACCGTGACATGCACGCGTCGCTCCCGCTCCTCCGCATGCGCCGGATCCTCAACTGCAGTAGTGCTTAGTCGTAGCGATATTCCTGTACATTATCTCAGCGCTATGCGCTCATGTAATCGCCTATAAATAGGCCTCTGTAACCATCAATGAGATCAACACGAATCATTCAATCTTGCATGTCTGAAATGTTTGGTAAAACGGTTTTTTCTACGACTTCTTTTTATTTTTATGGATAAATATGTAAAGAGGAAGACACGATGGGAAAAGAAGCAGGTGAATCTATTATTTTGTGGCTTCCTACTTCACTCATTTTTTGGGTGTGGCTTCCTACTTTTTTTTTAAAAAAAAAAAGAGAAGCATATGAGGATGCACTCCTTTTGATTGGTAATCAAGTGGAGCTGCTGGAAAAGTCACTGGAGGAGCCCTACTAAAGAGGCCCTTAATGAGCGCTATATAGTCTAGCTACTAGCTACCAGTTCATCATGGGTAATTTTTCTTGCTCCTTGTCCTTGCCGTGTTTGTGAGGTTGTTCCTATGTTTTACTATCATGCTTCTTATTCCTTCGTCTCTTCGTGCCGACCACCATGAATTTATATCCCCATGTAATTGTGTAACTTTCTTTAATACTATTTATTTATCATACATAGTTGATAATCTTATCTTACTTCCATTCTTACGTCTCCAAACTCTGCATCCTAGATATTGCTATGGGTTCCAATATTGTGAATCGAACATATTGATGTTATCCTCTTATAAGACAACTTAATTAAGAGTAAAACATTATGATTAAAACATTTATGTCCATTAATGTTTCCTATTAAATATCAGTTAGCAAAATAAATAAACATAATACTAGCAAAAGAGCTCGTGCGTTGCTACGGGCTAGCTGAAAAAAAATGATATTGTTTTAATATACTTTTTAATGTTACTCATACAACCAGATTATATTTATTCGAAACAATATGATTCATAACTTTAAAAGATACTAACAAACAATATATACATGTATAATATTCAAAATACGTATCACACCAAGTCTTCCATGTAAGTGGGCACGGGAGATGAGATCAGAGGAAGTTAACACTAATCTGCCTCATTTATTTAATACAGATCCCAAATCGTGCTCAGCTTTTTTGTTTTCTAAACTGCATCTCACTAAGAGAATGACAAACCGTAAAAAGCACACCGCCTAAGCAGCACACATGCCTAAACTAAAATTGTGTTCCCTTCAGTACAGGATTTGATTGGGCAATAAAGTGTTCGAAGTGACAATTAAGTAAAGAAAACTTAAACTGAATAGGCATTGCATTGTGGCACAACATTTGGATCACAAAATGTACTTAGGATGTGCTAGCCACAAATTGTCAGCACCAAAAACTTGTTTGACACACGAAGCTTTTTGCTTATGGAACAAAGAGGTTTAACGACACATAATTCAAACACCTCTCAGAAGTTTAACTGTCACTCCATAAAATGAAGCAATGCTTTTATATGGATTATCAGGACACAAAATTTCACTTTACTAAAGGAGTATTCGGTGTCTAAAACTCTGAGAAAGGACCGACCTTCCATTCCACGCCACAATTGTTTTCACTATAATCCAGGACTATACAAGGCTTGAAGAACTCATTCTGATCAACCATTGATGACAGTATCTGCACGAATGAAAAAATAGCTCGATAAGCCTTGTATTAATTGGGTTCCACAATGGTAGGAATTCATTCTTTATGTACGCCAGATAAAAAAAAATTGTGTGAACACAATCCTAGAACTATAGATGAACCACTAAACAGAATAACATCAGGGATCCCACTATGAACAGGTTGCATCATCATGTCTCCTCTTGAGCCCTAGCTGCTTAGCATGATTGCTGAAACACCTGAACCTACATAGCTAACTAACACTGAAGGATGCCTTTACATTGACAATAAACTGTTACTATATGTGCAACATATGAACATAAAAATACGCTCACCACTTTGTTGTGGAAGATCATTTAAAACTATCCACAGCAAAAAGGAACTACATAAGTGTTTCTCATTGCATATACCCCTGAAAACTGAGGTGCTAATACTTATTGGACATTCATAGTCATTCTCTTTTCTTACAGGCAAGCGTACCAGTCTCACTTAATATGAGCAAAGCATACTATTTTCACCAAAGCAGTTCTAGCAGGCATCTTTTCCCAAAAAAAATAGAGGCCATGTTTCGTTCTGACCATAAATCAAATCCAAAATAGTTATGCTTTAATAATTACCACACACTATATACATGAATGAAATGGCTACCTAGTGCCCTTCTCAACAAACAATGGACCTTCAGATTTTCAACTTTGGACATAGAAGTAACATTATAATTGACGTGGAAAAAGCATGGCTCAATCCTAGCAAAGCAGTTACCTAGATTATTTGTCAAATCCAAACCGGGCTCCAATGTAGAATGCTACAGACGGTAACCAGCAGTCACTGTGAACTGCAACCAGGGCCAACCAATCCTTATCATTCGCGCCATCCATAGCAAAGTTGATTCCTAATGCTGGTTCAGGGATATCTTGGGGTACTTCTTCAGCTTGCAGGGTCACCTCCCAAGTCTCATTGGGGCACCCATAAAGGCAGATATTCTCCTTTTATGTTAAAAAGCAATACAATTAGTAGCAATAACAAGATCCTACATTGCCTTTATGTAATTATTTGCAGAACTACAGCGTTTGAAACTTTCAGAAATGAGTCTACACTTCTACTGTGCATCCAGCAAGCCAGGATACAAGGCTCTGGCAGAAAGCAATAGGAGCCAAGTCATAATATTTATCAACAATAAGCAACCAAACCCCAAATTAATTACGTGGATAGGGAAACCAACCAACAAAAGATTTATAGCCAGTCGTATAACGCTATCAAAATTGTTAAAGGAAGATTTGTTGATCAATACATATATCCATGTTATGTCACTGACTTGAACACCCAAGCACACGATAGATAATTAACAGACCAATTTGCCTAACATCGATCTCTTGTGGACTTCTGCAAGATCGTCCATTTAAGCTACCAAACGATGGCTGATGACAATGCCTACAATGCTAACAACATAACAGACAGCGAAGACCTACCGGCTATCACTGATTCCACAGTTCAATTGTTGGTTAAACTTAATAAGGAGAAGATAAACCATCAACTGGCAGAACAAAGGGCTGAATTGATATACCTCTAATTCAGTTCCAAGGTGACCACCTTAGCAATCAAGAATGGATACGTCAAAAAAAGCTTTTAACGGCAATCCACCTGCAAATAGAAAACCAACCAAATGTCACCGTGAGATAGTTTTACATAAAAAAATGATTTGATGATACAGCATCAACTGATCAGATGCCCAACAATTCGTGCTCGATTCTAGGAACAAATAGTGACTAATCGACCCAACTCTAACCTATACGTCCTCTGCGCTTGTTCGCTAACCGTCCCTAGAAAGATAAAGTGCATGCTTGCAGCTGATGTTCGACAGAGACAAGAAAAAGATGGGCATGGAGCTGTTCAAGTTGCTCACCTCTGTGGGTGTCCCGAAGAAACCGTTCCCGGCGAGGTGATCGCGGTGGGCGTCGCGGCGTCACCTGCGCCTTGGCCCTCCTACTTGCCGTCGCAGTCCCTGCCCCTACCGCGGGGGAGGACGACGACACGGAGGGGGAGGAGTCCGTAGACAGGGCCCCCGGCTGTAGGTCCCTGGCCGTCAGGATCCGGCACAGCGTCGTCGACGGGGGCTGCTGCTTCTTGAAGCCGAGGCAATGGTCCTCCTGTTCCTCCTCCTCCTCCTCCCCACCGGAGTTCTCCTCCACCTCATCCGCCGCTGTAGCACCACCTGGAGCCGCCTCCCCGGGCTGCTGTTGGTCGATGAAACCAAAGGCGGCGCGCAGATAGTTAGTGTTTGGGAGGGGCTGAGCGGACGGCCGCGGAACTGTCGCTCGTCACGCTCGACCTGGGCATGGCGGGGACGGGCAACCTCGACGGCAGCGCCGGTGCAAATTAGGTTTGGAGAGGGGAGGTAGAGCGACGGAAGGAGGGCGACGGGATGAAGTGGGGGCGTGCGACAGCCGGCGGGCACGGAGAGAGAAGCGGCGGGGGGGGGGGGGGGGGGGAGCCGAGAGCGCCTTTTTCTTTTTCTTTTTTTTGCATCGGGGTAGGGGGCGTCGCGTGCGTGGGTGGACCCAACTGTCGGCACCGAATATTTGAGAGAAGAGAAGGGCGCCACTCATAAACCCACAACACAAATAATAAAGAGTAAAGATAAAGATAAAGATATTTTTAGCTGTCCAATTGAACATCAGCGACATGTCTTCGCACTGTTGAATTGGCCTTCTCAAAGCGCCGACATATGGTTCTTTTGTCAACCTATAAAGGCCGCATCTAGTGTTCGTGTCTACCGATGTCGTATGGTTGTATTTTCATGGATGTCAACATAATTGTCTAGAAGCTCTCTTCTTGGTAGAATTAAATATTATCACCTATCGTGATCAAGATTGTTGTGTTTTTACCTTTTTGCCCACGAACGTGTATTCCTTGTACTCCTATCTTGGTACGCCAGGTTGCCAATCTTCTCGGGAACTCAAAACACAATGGCCAGGATATTCCTCAATCAGCTCTATGCACCGTTGAGTGCCTGGCGCTCTTGTTCACCAGTGTTGTTTGTCGTCAGCTTTCTGGTATGTCAGCGCCGCGCTTAGCTATTATCTCGGTACGCCGCTGGAGCTCGTATTGCCCAGCATGCATGTAGCCTCGCCTCCGATGCTGCTGTTGCTTTCACCACAAGACAGAGATTGAGACGGGGATTGTAGCATCCCGCCTCAACAAATGAGAGGTTTGCTCAATGGGATCGAGATCGGGTGACAGTTGACGATGCAAGAGCCCAAAAGTACACACACATAAGCATAAATAAAATAGAGATACAAGAGATGTGATAGAGAACTCCGCACTTGTTGTGATAGAGAACTCAACAACTCATCAATTCGAGAGCATATTTTTCTATCACTACAATCATTGTTATAAGAAAAAAAAATACAAGAGTATATTTTCCAATCACTATTGTATATGTGACCATAGTGGAAACTCTCAATAAACAAATAAAATCATCTTACCAAGCTTTTACAACGTTCTTAATAGCAAAGCAAAGAATGCCTGAGGGTGTGATCTAGCGATTGCAAGTGCCAAACCCGTGTTGTTCCAAAGAATATATGTGAGGCTTGGTGGGCCAATAGTAGTAAGGAATAGCAAATTTCAAAATCAGAGATTACAAAGTTGAATAATAGTCCAAAGTGCAAGTCTATGTTGCTGGCCTAAAACCCGTCGTCGGACTAGACCAAACAGTAACAAAAATATATCACAAGACCTCGTACTCAAAAGGATGCAAGCACTATGATTTTTTTTCTTTTTTTCTTTTTTTTTACTTCCAATTCTTTTGTAGGGCTTTTGTGTATGCACTTGCCTTTTTCTTTTCTTTGCTTTTATTTTTTCTTTAGAAGTGACGCACAAGAATAACAACACAGAAGCAACGCAACTCCTTTTTTTATTCTTTGCTACTATAGCTCGGCAAATAGATTTAGCAAGTATATAATGCTAATATAGTGTTCCTCAAAATCTACAAAACAATATGAAAGATTGAAGTAACTAGAAACATTTTAAGAAAAAAGACATATAGTTAAAGTTGCTATAGTAAAGTTAACGCTGACAATTATAAAATAACGGAGAGATATGCGTGATCAGCTGGGCCTGCTGATATGTTGTCGAACCAAAACCCATCGACCATGCAGCAGTTAACTCCAGCATCCATTGCCATTGGTGAGCTAGTTAGACATTCGAATAAAATACATTTGACTACCAAATAGTTCTCCCGTCTAGTATTCAGATTAGTGCATCTCCAAATGATGCCGTACCTTGCTTCCAATAGGGTTCTCTCATAACCAATGCAACTAGTTGCAGTTTGATATCGTACAACCAACGAGATACTTCAAATTCATACCCTCTTGTTTTCATCGATGTAAAGCCGCTAGCCTACTAAATTCCTTCAGTCTTGATACTGAGAACTTGCCGAGTGTAAGTGCTACCACATTCCATACATAGTTCCCAGTATGATACCACATTCCATACATCGTTCTCAGTATCAAGACTGAAGAAAGAACTCCAAATGGAAAAGAGATCCTGATCTCTTTTCCATTTGGAGTTCTTTCTTCCTATCTGATTTATTTATTTTACTCCTAATTTGAGTGCTTTTGCCTTATTGGTTGTTTCGTTAATCACGGTAGAGTACGAGAAGGAAGTGCCGCCAGGTTCTAGAGATCTAGGAGGAGAATGTCGTCCTTGAGCAAGAAAGGCAAGTCACACTCCTATCAATCATGTAGCACCTATGATTACTGATATTTGCATTGTGTATTTTCTTTGAATTAGTTGTGGTCATAGAATCATGGATATAAATATGGTAGAGGTTCCAAACCCAGTTTGCATGAGATAGCCAGCCTATCCACATCGACCAAATGACTGAGAAGTGAACCTAAGTCGAAGTGCAACTATTAGCTAGATGTAATGAAACCTGGCTGGGTCAAGGTTAATTTGGTGCTATCACTGAGGTTACAATATTATGGGATTGTGGAAGGTGAAGTGGTGATATGGTTGATGGCGGAATTGCCTTGATGGCGATTGTGTGCACATCGACCAACTTCGGTCATGTGGCAAATTTCTAATGATGGGAGTTCTGTTCATATAGGTTGAGGAATGGTGGGCTGAGTCAAGATAAAAACATAGTTTCGTCCAGTCATAAGGACCGACTCGACGGACATGTTTGGTAACAGTCCTACAACATTGTATCCGGGACGACCCCTGTAAGCTCGAATCAGTAGACAGGTCTGGGTCTGCATTCGTGTCTAAGTGTCTAAGATGGGGTTTAAAGAGGGTCCCACAAAAGAAAAAAAATTAAGTTGAGGAGGAGAAGGATATTTTGTTGTACCTCTGCCTACCGACATGTTATCTCTAGCAAAGCGCATGTTGGGGATATCCTATGGGTGAAGATGGACACGCTCTGCAGAGTTCATTTTAATCATTTGAATGTGCCATGCTTCCGGTTAATGGAGCTATGTTTATGGGTGATGCCAGTTTCATGGCTAAGTTTACTTATTCCTCATGATGATGCTGGATTTGGGAGGTTGGATGATATAATGTTGCTGCGGTGATGCTCATTCACAACTATTATGTTGTTATTCAAATGAAGTTATGTCTCTCATTTATCATATTGCTTTATTGATGTATTGCATAAGCTATAGTCTTGCAGTCTATATTTCCCTTACTTTGAATCCGTGTGGCTTGCTGAGTACCAATGTACTCACTCTTGCTCAATTTGATATCAGCTAGTGAAGGTGAGAATGAAGAAGTAATGTACACGATAGAAGAGTTAAAGAAGTTCTATGGTGGAGACCGTACACCTTAGGGCGCTCCTATACTCAAGCTTGGAGTGTTTAAAAGATCTTTTGATTTCTTTTCCGCTGATTTGTGTAGTATTTTGGTTTGGAAACTCATTTGCTTTACTCAGTTTGTATTTTTATGGTTTGTAATGACTAAATGACATTTTTATATGAAACTTTAGATCTTGGCTTGACGTAATATCATCTCGTGTGTGGTTATTCATATTAGAAGGTCACATTTATGTGTCTAGAAATATGAAGCCGTCACAATAAGTCAATGAACCATAATAAATCAGAACACAAGCGTTTTTTTTTTGGCATAAGCATAGGTTGTGCCAAAAAGGCCCTTATTTTAGATATCCAATTAAGGAAGTTCTATGGTGGAGACCGTACACCTTAGGGCGCTCCTACACTCAAGCTTGGAGTGTTTAAAAGATCTTTTGATTTCTTTTATGCTGATTTGTGTAGTATTTTGGTTTGGAAACTCATTTGCGTTACTCAGTTTGTATTTTATGGTCTGTAATGACTAAATGACATGTTTGTATGAAACTTTAGACCTTGGCTTGATGTAATAACGATCATCTCATGTGTGGTTATTCATATTGGAAGGTCACATTTATGTGTCCAGAAGTATGGGGCCGTCACAATAAGTCAATAAGCCGTAATAAATCAGAACACAAGCTTTTTTTTTTGACATAAGCATAGGTTGTGCCAAACATACCCTTACTTTAGATATCCAGCAAGGCAATCTACTCCCGTTACAAATAACACTAAAATAGTACAAGCCTCATGAGTGAAGATATTTCTTATGGGAGTTCTAGATTTGGTCACCAAGCTCCATTGAAGCATTCAAACATCTACAGGTAGATATTTGCATAATATAGGAAACAGAAATGCTATTCCCTACCTAAGTTCTAGGTACACCAGAATTGAATTGATATCCATTACTCACAAAAGAATCACCTTGAGTATTTTTCAAAAGCACCACCTATGACACCCCATGTCACTGATTTCCAGTTAGTGCCCACACAAATGAACAGAACGCACAAACTCAAACCAAATTCAAAATTCGAAATCAATAATTCAAACAATTGTCAAACCCAAGCTTCTGAAGAAACTCTAACTTTTCTGAAACAACTTGCCCCAACCAAAAATCCTGATGATAGCCCTTCGGATATCAGAATTTTGGAAAATTTTTAGAGATTTTTGAAATTCGTTTGGATGCTCAAATAAATCTCCAAAGTCTCCAAACTGACCAAATTTGACCGACTGCCATTTCAATTATATTTCGAATTGAGATGTGCATGTTATGTCACTAGAAAGATTTTTTCATCTTCTTTCGAATGCAACTAGTTTCATCCATTTTGGAGGTCATTTGCTAGTTCGATCTGAGCGTTAAAGTTTGGGGAAAAACAGAGTTTGAATAAATCCAGAAAAAGAAAAGATACCGCCGGGCCCGCCTGTCAGCCACTCCACTCTCACTGCGCGTGGCGGAGATTTGCCTCCACGTCGCCGACGGTGAACGGCGCTCCTCCGCGGTGCCCTGGCCCGCCGCTCGGCCGCGGACAGCGTTAAAACGCGCCCCTTTCCGGCCCGAGCTCCATTCCCCGCTCTCTCCTTCGTCGTTGCTTCCCCAAACCCTAACCTCCATTGCCGCCCGTCGAGCTCAAGTCACTTCGCCGCCGACGAGCCAGCTCCGAGCTGAGCTCGTTGTTGCTTCCCCGTGCCGCGAGCCTCCGGATTTGGCCGTCTTCCCCAAGTCCAGTCATGGGCTAGCCGCCACGCCGTCGCGCGATTCTCCCTCTTCGGTGAACCATAGTTCATTTCGTTCCTCGTAGTCGTTCACGCCGTGTTCGCGCACCCCTCGGTGATCACCTTTGTCTCACTTCAGCAGCTGAGGCGCCAGATTCGAGCTTTTCCCCGCCGCCGGTCTCCACCACCGCGGGC
>LAPY01001827.1:32976-43533 GCA_000970635.1 Eragrostis tef
TTCCCGGCCGCCGCGATGGTTGGAGGCGGCAAGCCGCTGGGCGACAGCGCGTTCGCCGGCCACGCGGCCGCCGGCGCCGCGGCGATAAGCGCGTCCACCGTATCTGTGCACCCCCTCGACACCGTCAAGACCCTGCTTCAGGCGAGCACCCGATCCCCACTCGTCTTTTTCCCTCTTGCTGTACTCGTTCCTTTCAGGGTCTGATTTGGGGTTTGCTTTGTGTTTTGGTTGCCCGTGCAGCTGAGCGCGTCGGGGAAGAAGGAGAAGATGGGGCTGCGTCAGGTGATGGACCGACTCATGGCCACCTCCGGCCCTGCAGGTTTGGTCGCTTGCCGTCGGTAGGGATCTTTGGTATAGGATGTCATGTGTGTTGTCATTGGAGTGCGTCATTCTGATTTGCGTAGCTACCAAGACTTTTGGACTTTGAAGCTGACAGGTTAGGGTGTGGACTATGATGAGTTGCCATGCTAGGATCACTTGCTGAATTTGATAGTTGAGTTAATTGTTTCGCCTGTCTGACAACCACCTGTTCTGAAGAAAGATTGAAATAACGAATGCAAACATAACTTTATTTGGTTCAGTATGAATTATGAATCCGAGTGTTACATCCAGAAACCCAATGCTTATTGGTTGAAGTGCTGTCGCTGTACTTAAGATTCCAGATCCACAACCCTGATATTTCCCCAAATTTGGTTAGGTGCCTGGTCCATGTAAATTTTCTTGAGTGGATATAGGATCCCATTTCTTTTCAAATTCATGTATGTCGGCTTCATATCGAGATATTCGTTAACTTCATCTATGAAATTTCCATCTTCTAAATTTGTTATATTCCTTCTAGGTCTTTACAGTGGCATTGGATGGTCCGTACTGGCTAAGCTTCCTGGATTAGGAGCACGTTTTGGAACCTATGAACTTTTAACAGCCTTCTATAAAGGTATGTACATATTCTTCCACAATTTGTCACTTTTGATGTGGGCATTTACATTACATGTCAATTTGATGTCTCTGAAGATCGGTACTGCATTTCTTTGTCTTTTGCACTGAGGTGAAAGGGTCTGCAGGTCAGTATGAACTGCATTAGTTTACTGGTAGCTTGACGTACCTTTATGAATTTTTTGTACCTTTAATGACCTAAACTGATTCTTAAATGAATGAGTTTTCAAATATTACTGGCTGTGCTTAACCAATTTTAATTCCTCAGTGTGCCATTTGATGGTGCAATGTTACAAATAATCACTGTTGTATATGTATTGGCAGACGGGAGGGAGGACGACTATGTTTACTATTCTGAGGCTATGTTGGCTGGAATAGCTGCTGGTGCTGTAGAAGCTGTTTTCTGTACACCATTTGAACTCTTCAAACTCCGGAACCAAGTTAGTTCTGTAATACCTTCAAAAGCAGTGGGCCCTGCAAGTATTACACAAGAATCATTTCCACTGCTTTCGAAACTGTTGCCTGGTTATGTTCCTGACATGAGGGTATGGAACAACACTGTGAGCCTTTTGTCTGATCTTTCTCCGAAGCATCCTGACATGTTGGGTGCCCTGAAACAACACCCATGGATGCTTACTGGCTCTGGGAAGCCCCCGTTACCCTCTGATGTCCAGCTACCTTCTCGAGTGATATCACTTGAAGGATGGGGTGCTCTGTGGAGAGGGCTTAGACCAGGGATAGCTCGAGACTGTGTCTTTGGGGGTATGTTCTTTTCAACTTGGCAATTTATACACACAGCGATGCTCACTTGGAAGGCAGTTAATATGAACCCTGAACCAAGGTAATGGAATCATGTTGACATATTTGACTTGGAAAGTAATGATATGGATAATGTCATAACTGAATTTTGTGATGCATTAGCATTTAGTTTATGTTTCATGTTTATTTATCTTCACAGGAAACTAGAAGAAGCAGGTCCTGTGCATCCTTTAGCTTCTAGTGCTGCTGCAGGCCTTTCAGGAGTGGTAGCAGCTGCTGCTTCACATACGTTTGATACTGCAAAAAGTCGTTCAGAATGTAATGTTGTGCCTAAAGTACGTACTGTACCTAATCTGAATTGTTTCTCCTCTTTTTACTTATGTGATTCTGTAGATACTATCCTTTAACTGAAATTGCATTTTTTTTCTCCCTTTTTACTTGTGTGATTCTGTAATACGTCTCATTGCTGCCATATTTTCTTTTGCAGTATATTGCAATGGAGCGGAAGTTTCTTAAATGGACAGCACCAGGAACATGGATAGAGAGAAAGACAGGAATATCGCCGGCAGATAGGAATGTTCTTTTCCGTGGCATTGGACTACGAATGGCCCGCAGTGGAATCGCATCATTTGTACTTGTCTGGTCATACTATCTGGCTGTAGATTACATCTCATAGGTGACATGGAGAGACATCAGCATCCCTGATGATTTCCTTCTCCTTTTTTCTTATTTCATCATTTGATGAAATTCAGAAATATAAATTTCACGACTGTATGTACGCTCAATGAATGATCAGAAAGAAGAAGATGTTTGGAAACTCTGATTGTTTGGTTATCTTGTTCATCACGTCTGAACTTCTTGATTGGACTGAATCTTCCAAGGTACTCCTAAGTTTTAAATATGCCTATGCAAATGTTTATGATAAGCAGACGTGAAAGGTACCAGTTTTGGTCTGAGGCTGGTTCCATATGAAATAAAGAGGAAGTATAATCTCTAAAAGTTAAATTTGGCAGAGCTGGTGCTGGAGCTCATCTGAACTAGAATAAAGTGAAAACTACAACATGAAGCACCATTATCACGAATGGTCAATGGAAACATAGAATCGCCTGTACATTGCTCTTTAGATTTTCTTCAGGCTTCTGAATATTTGCTTGAATTTTATCGACATCTATTGTTCGGACATATTTTGTACACTTCATTTGTTACCATGTTCATCTTTGACATGGCAGAACCTTGGTTCTTCCTTTCTCTTCAGAGCGAAGCTCATTCTGCTAAATATGTACACTTAACAATGGTTGTCTTCTTTGCTCCAAACTGGATCTAACGGAGGAAGATCATAGTCGTCAGGAGTTAGGGCCAACGCAAAATCCGGGAGTGGAGGTGGTGTTCCGATGACCCTGCAAATTCCGCAAGATAAATAACACATCAATCATGGATTTCACAACCCCCTGCAGTATGTTGTCATTTTTTGCTGATGATTCTTACTTTGCTTGGGTATATAGGTCCTGGTTGATTCGGACCTTGCTTGAAGCATCTTTTGGGACCTTGTCCAACAGATATTTAGCTGTTCCGAACGGAGTTGGACTCCTGCAAAGTTACAGGTACGTCAGACTCCTTGATTCCGAGTGGGTTGGTATATTTCACAGCAAGATGGTAAATGGCCAATTTTCAATGAGCGGTGAGCAGTCAACTACAGGGAAATATCTTACCTTGATGTTGGAGGAGCTGCATGGAAGGCTTCCGAAACCCTTTTGCTTTCTTTCAAAAATTCTTCTGAAGCATGGAGCGCAGCTATTGCCATTCCATGTGATTTCTCTGTATTTCCCTCATCAAGAATCAAACCATGAAAGTAGTATGCTGCAGCCTGAGATAAACATGTAAAGTAGACGTCAGCAGTTAAATTCGAGATGAAAATATCTGTAATCAGAAGATAAACCAGTCTCTTAAAATGAGACAGGAGTTTGCATTTTGAACAAAAGGTAGCCAACAACATAAACAGTTATTAGCTTAGGTTACACACCTTTGCTTCAACATATTTCCACTTGACAAACAGAAGATGTTTTCTCCCCCATCCATCAGAAACAGGAAGCTCTGGAATGCTCTCTTGAACCTGGTGCCAATACTTAACCATCTCACAGGCTAAGCGCCGTTTTACTGCTAGAGTAGCCTTTGGACTATCGATTGCAAGCCCAAGCTGCATGTCAACTCCCTGTAGAAAATCACCAGTGTTCAGGACAACAATGAGACAAGCATAGGTAGACATATGACTACTGTTCCAAGTATTTCCGTCCAAAAAAAAAAAGACTACTGTTCCAAGTATGACTATTGTCAAAATATAAATCAATAAATCGTGACTACTGTGCCAAGCATAGGTAGAAATAAGTTCTAGTATGTAAGCAAAATGCAACTATGTTTCTTCTGCAATAACCAGGAACAAATTTAAATACGTTAGAGCCAACTTATAAGATTCAAAATCGCAACCTATCCATCCCACTTCTGTGCTTTAACGGGAAAAGCAAACATATCATCTAAAATAGCATGCAAGGATAATATCTTCAACAGTCTTGTCTTAAGAAAACTTCACCAAATCAAATGGTACGTTCGTTAAAACCGTGACAGAATTTGAGGAGATGCTATCAAAATATATAATGAAATTTTCCAAGTTGAGAAGACTACCTGTCCAAGAGCCTGCAAACTAAGAGCTTTAAGATTTCCTTCAGCCAGGTCTACTGGAAGCTGTCTCCTGAAATTCACATTTGAAGGGAATATTGCATTAGATGTTTTCAACTTTGAAATCCAATACTACCAATAAGCTCCTCAACAATACAGTACCTTAGTTCTGGTGGAATCTGTGGAAGTACTTGTCGAATTGCGCAATCTAAGTAGCCAGCTGCCTTCAAAAAAACATCGACAGTGGCCCGTCTACTTTCTGTAAAACATCGGAAAAAATGTCGCCTTATCAGTTCGTGAACTCTATGGAGAGAAAAACTTCAATGCACAACAGATGGTTGACACTTTTCATTGATCTAATTTGAATGATAGCTTGGAACAGCAGTTTCTGAGACCATGGCACTTCAGGTAACAGTTGTAATACCTTCAGAAACTCGTGGTGCATAACCATCGCCATATGATCTGGGAAGGAGGAGGGAGTTGGCCTGCAGCAAGCAAACCATGGCCATCAGATGCAACACGGAGAGCACCTCGTACCAGGCATCTGCCATGCCCGTCTCCTGCAATTAAACAGCTGACTTTAGATACAGCTAACGAGAACAGTCAGTTCACATGAATATTGCTGGACGATGAACATACCTCAGCTTTATCCTCTTGGTTCGTCCAGATGAACTTCACTTTGTGCCTCAACGTATTACCTACACATTTTGCAGGGAAAGCTGAATCCATCAAGGCAACAAGATTCTGAACCAAATCCAAAACAGACCACCAGATAATTGCAGTAGTTCCTCACCTTCCTTCACTAGTCCTAGCAGAACTGGCAAGTAATCTTCAAGGGCTTGTAAGAGATTGGCTGTGCTAGACCCTGCAGAGGCAAAAGGGCAATCCATGATCAGCTCCGTAGCTCCCAGCTTACAGACAACCAGGAAACATTTCTGGCGCTGTACCACCCCCCTAGGACGCACCATGCCGTGCCGCCGTCCTTCGCTTCGGCTTCAGCGCCGCCGCCGATTCGTGCATTGCCATCTCGACGACCCGCGCTCGCAGAGACGATAGCCTCTCCACGACGCTTCTGTCCAAGCACCCACCGAGCGCTTGGGCGAAGTCCACGGTCCTCGGCATCCGGAGTCCCGGGAGGAACACGACCACGTCGCCGACGCTCCCCGGCCGTTTTCGAGGCCCGACGGCGTCCTTCTGGCTCGACACCCCGCAGCCCATGGTTTGTACACCTTGCCTGCTTACCTGCAAGCACAACGAAGCAAACAGCAGCAACAGAACGACATCAGGAAATCGACGACCCATACGAGCGAAGCAAATTTATCATCAAAAGAATCCATGGCAGAAACAGAAGGTGATTTACTGTAACGAAACGAGGATTCTGGGAATGTTTCAGCAACCGAGGATAACGCAAAAGATTGTAACTTGCAAGCAAGTACAACCAATTGGAGTGAACACGATGGAATAAGAACGAAAAGGAATTGATAAAAGTTCTTACCTTTGCCCGTTCTTTCTGGCGGCCTTTTCGGGATTCTTCAGACCACAAGCACCGCCCAAATCGAAGCCTCCACTACTACCTCTCTCTGCAAATTCACCACAAGTAATAAGCAAGCAGCGGAAGGACCAAACGTAGCAAGTCTTATCCTTTAAAGCCTCGTAGGGGACCAATAATCAACATCAGAACAGGAGTGCAACTTGGCGTAATGTACGGACAAATTGACATACTTTTGCCCAGGAAGAGGCAAAAGGGCAATCCATGATCAGCTCCGTAGCTCCCAGCTTACAGACAACCAGGAAACATTTCTGGCGCTGTACCACCCCCCTAGGACGCACCATGCCGTGCCGCCGTCCTTCGCTTCGGCTTCAGCGCCGCCGCCGATTCGTGCATTGCCATCTCGACGACCCGCGCTCGCAGAGACGATAGCCTCTCCACGACGCTTCTGTCCAAGCACCCACCGAGCGCTTGGGCGAAGTCCACGGTCCTCGGCATCCGGAGTCCCGGGAGGAACACGACCACGTCGCCGACGCTCCCCGGCCGTTTTCGAGGCCCGACGGCGTCCTTCTGGCTCGACACCCCGCAGCCCATGGTTTGTACACCTTGCCTGCTTACCTGCAAGCACAACGAAGCAAACAGCAGCAACAGAACGACATCAGGAAATCGACGACCCATACGAGCGAAGCAAATTTATCATCAAAAGAATCCATGGCAGAAACAGAAGGTGATTTACTGTAACGAAACGAGGATTCTGGGAATGTTTCAGCAACCGAGGATAACGCAAAAGATTGTAACTTGCAAGCAAGTACAACCAATTGGAGTGAACACGATGGAATAAGAACGAAAAGGAATTGATAAAAGTTCTTACCTTTGCCCGTTCTTTCTGGCGGCCTTTTCGGGATTCTTCAGACCACAAGCACCGCCCAAATCGAAGCCTCCACTACTACCTCTCTCTGCAAATTCACCACAAGTAATAAGCAAGCAGCGGAAGGACCAAACGTAGCAAGTCTTATCCTTTAAAGCCTCGTAGGGGACCAATAATCAACATCAGAACAGGAGTGCAACTTGGCGTAATGTACGGCCAAATTGACATACTTTTGCCCAGGAAAGGTGCTATTTCTGGTGGAACTGCGGCAAGTTGTGCGGTCGGAAATTTAAAGAAACGGTCTCTGCTTGCGGTAGTGCCACTAGTAGGCGAGCAATGCATCACCGGATATTTAGCGCTCGATACCCCTAGTGCAATATTGAAATGAAAAAGTACATCGAAAAGCTGTTCAAAGATCGTGAATCGAGCTGAAAATCCAGAGGAAAACGAGGAGCCACCTAATCTGGACGACGATGCAGGAAACGTCACGCGCGCTGTGTTTTCTTGTTGCAGAGCGCAGGCACGATTCTAGAACGAATTGAAAGGAAAAAAAAACAATGGGATTGAGGAGGAGGGGAAGAACTCAACTGTTCAAGTGTGAACGCGAGGTACGGGAGAAGAAGGCTATGGAACTTCTTGCTGGTGAGCTGGAGGGGGCAAGTCAGAGAGAGAGGGAAGAGGACGAGAGAGACGAGAGGCTTACAAGGAGGACCTGTGTCTATTTAAAGGGGCAGAGATCTCTGCGCTGATGCTAATGCAATCGGGCCCTCAATTATTAAGCTCACAGCTGGTCAGCTCGCACGGAAATCAGCGAAGAAAAGATCTGGTGATTCATGGCACCGGCTCCCGAGTCCTACACTTGTGTGAGACAAACTTGTGATCTCCTTGCCTGCACGAAACTGGGGGGTTATCACGTGAAATACCAGGGGATTCCTCACCCTGAAATAATCTAGTTAGACACCTGTATGGCTGCGTCCAGTCTTCAGAATAAAATAATTTCGGCCCCCAGCCACGAATAATCATTGTGTGATCATATATATGTTCAAATTCACATGTAGACGGAGAGAGAAAAACTTGACCCCGAGTGTTAAGGTAGGCGAGCATTTCTTCTACGTTTCCCTATTCGTCGTTGATTCTGGGAATATCGAGGAGCAGACTTAATCTGTTTCTGAAAACTCATATACTGAAATCACGAACACGGTTATGCGTTTGAAATTCAAAAGTGATGACGTGCACTTATGTGTTGTGGTAGATTCTAATTTTCAAGTTTGGTCATATATAACGACTACGATGGGTGAGTAGTATAATACACTGCTGCGGTTCAAGAAACCCTGATTTTTTAGTCTGTGTGATGCAGGCCTGCCCTACGTCACGACATAACTAACTCCAGCGTTGGATCATGGCGTGACATAACACATTAGTTGTTTAACGCACCGGATCAGTTTAAATACAAGCATAGCTGCCACCCCTAATCATAGTATAGTTAGGTTCAGATGGTTACACATTTGGGGTGTTTTGGTGGTCTTACTAAACTGTCAGAGCTTAAAGGCTCCTGATGGAGCTACGTACTCAAGCCCACTAAACATAGATTAAACTTATTTGCAACAAGTGGTTTATAGTCCTTCAATGATTCTCATCTTGAGGTTGTGATGCTTTTACTATATTAGTTTTCTGCATTGTGGTCGTAATACAAACAACCGACGCAGTGACCCACTGGTCCACGATTCCCAGATTCTCCAAACCAAACAGTATCGTTTCAGCAAATCTGCACATGCGCGGCCGATTTACTAGATGCAGATGCCGCTCTTTTCACAAAAGGCCGTGTCCGAGCAAGATGTGTACACTCTTGATGTGTACACTCTTGCTGTAATGTGGAACAAGCATTCAGAGTAAGAGCACGAGGCACCTACCTCTGATAATTGCGGTCGACACCAACATGTGTGTCATTTTCGTGCCGAAAGGGGAAAGGCAGCCGCGACGATTGAGTGCTCAAACGCCATTCCTCTTTTCGGATAAGCACACCCTGCACCCTTAGCTTGAAAACAAAGTTTAGGCTTGGAGATCTAAAGGCCCATGCCCCAACAGAGCAAAGGCTGCACACATACACACCAAGGTGTTGGACACGTGATCAATAGCAGCGTAACACACAACAGCTCTGAATTAAGCTTGTCTCACCCTGTAATGCATGTCTTTCTAGCAAAGCATGCCAGAAATGGTTAAAGACCCTGTAAAGCCACATCTGTCCTGCGGATTATGCAGACAGTTTTGCTTTGATTGGCAACAAGCCAGTGAACAGTGCCAACAACACAAGCAAGTGTCTACAAATGTGGTAGCGTATGCATCTAAGGAGTAAGGACCCAACAGATACACGCCTGATACCTCACGTTGCTCACCAGAAATCCTCTCCGAAAGCGCGAAAAAAGGAACAAGCCACGCCCATGCGCCAAGAGCTTTTTCACATCCTTTCTCGCTGGTGATGACAATGCCAACGTCTCTTCTCAACAAAAGAAGAAAAAAAAGCGTAGGGTTTGGGACCTAAACAAAAGATTGTGGACGGTATCTATCCGTCGCCTCCCTTTCCTCTTGCAGTTAGTCGAGTCGCTTCATCTCGACTTTTTCTGCCTGTTCTGCTCGATCGACAAGCATCAGCACCTTCCAAAAAAGCAACAGTGGGCCGAGAATTTCCGCTACACAATAATTGCCAACGAACAGCTGCACCTGCACGAGCACGATGGTGTCTTGACTCAGCGAGAGGCATGTCCATGAACTGTAGGCAACAGGTGGCACCATTCTGGTGGGTTTAAGCTCGCTGATCAGCGGATGTGTACTTTCACGTGAGATCATCAGGCATAAACAATGCGGCAGCGGGTGGTTTTCGGCCGGACAAGTGGCGAGTTGTTTCCGGCGGCAAAGGGCCTCCGACACGTATGTTGACTTGCAAGCTACACAGGAGATCCCAAGTGGCGCGGATTGATATGGCCACCGCACCCGTCGGAAAATATCTCGGCGTTTGTGTGGATGAGGGCACGGCCACGACGCTCAAGAGCGGGGTGTTGTGGCTAGTCAATGAATAACGTGATTCAGGTCATGGGCGGGTCGGCGTGCTGGGGTAACGTCCGGCTCGAGCGTACCTGATCAAGTATCGTTTTCGATGGTTGTAAAAGAAGCCTTTTTATTTGTGCGTGAACTCCTAAACCACAACCAACTGCAGTGCGAGATCGTTCTCCATGACAGCAGTTCACGTACTCAGCGTGACAAAACGAAGGTCGTTTGTGGTAAACGGTTAGTACGAGCCCGGAAAAGTCGTCGAGAGGCGACCGGCCTCGCGGCTGCAAAGCTAGCCCTTTGTTGTTTTCTCGGCAAACCTCGGTCTCGATGGCCATGACGATGCAATCAGCCAGCCCACTGCACGACGATGACAGTCACCGATTCCAAACTACCTGCGGGTACAGTGATCGAATTTCACTGTCGTACTGGCCGCACAAGTATCGCGCGTGTCACGGCAAGAAGGTTCTAGAAAGAACGTGGAACAAGAAACGTGAGGTCAGCCGAGCAGTCAAAGCTTCCAAAGCAGCGGCCGCCGGAGCACCCACGGCGCGACGCGTCGCGTAGCAGGCTAGCGCCCTCCTATGCTACACCTGCAGTCAAAACCTCAAACCGAGCTCTCGGTTGGATGGAGATGGACCAGCCGGACGGCGAGCCGTATTTTCTCTGTAAATATCGGGAAAAAGCCACGGTTTGTCCGCTAGCTTCCTCTCAGCTCGGTCCCGGCCGGCCGGCCACATCACCACGTACGTGTGCGCGGCGGCGCCCTCACCGTCGTTCCCTCGGCGGCAGG
>LAPY01001827.1:45589-57785 GCA_000970635.1 Eragrostis tef
GACCGGTGGGCCGAGCCATGGCCGTCCGTTCCGTGCATGGCCGCGACCCGCGTGAAGAGGGCGGTGTGTGGTGGCGCGGGCGTGCCAAGCCGGACCTGGTGGCACCTTGTACGATTTTACGTGTACAGTGATACGACGCCGGCGTCGCCATATGGACATGGTTTTTGCGAAAGATCAGCGAACGCGAGCGTGACGGGATGGGAGCGGCCGGCGGTCCTCGTCTCTAATCGGCAGGGCTGGCGCGATGTGAAGCTTCGACAATGAGACGATGTTCGGGGCGTGGTCGCTTGGACTGAAAGGGTACCACGGAATTCTGGACAGCAAAATTCCAACTGAGCAAGTGCTGGATTGTTAACATGAGGCCTGTGCACGCCAATTTCATTTTCTTTTTTTGGTGACACGAACTGATATTTCAGGGCGTGACGTGATGTTTACGTCATGCGGTAGCATTGTTTAACTCTTACCTATAGGAGCCGATTGTTTTTTTTTTCCTTTCAAAACACATTACATGGTCGCCAATCCTAGCTCCGCCCCTACGCGGTAGTTGAGTTAATCAGTTTTCCTTTCGAATACTCTCTTCTCTGTGCTTTTAATCTTTCTTTTTTGAATGGAATGCTTTAATCCTGTTAACAAGGACATCAGTCATTTCACTTTATTATTTACTGATGTGTGAAATTATAAGAAGGAAACGAAGACGTCATTTCTATTCTACTTAAGGGCCGTACATGAAGACAAGTAGCAGAGCCAGACGAAAGAAGTAGAAGGGGCTCGTTATATCGTTTTTCTCCCAACTTGAGGCCCTTATTTTGCTCTTATCTTCCCACTCACCCTCTTCTCCTCCCTCCCTCCTCACCTTTTTTTTTTCTCCATGGGGCAGTAGCCTCTAATTCAACCTCTGCTCATACACATATGAAGAATTGTCGTTTTTGTTAGCACTGCTCATCACGTACCAGTACTAGTTAGCACTCGTAGATCTTGACTCATCGTTTTTGTTAGTCGTTTAACAGATACTACCTGCCTTCTTCTTGATGCAATACAAAACGTGCCAAGCATGATCTTTTTTTAAAAGAGACACTTGCATATCAATCACACTTTTAAAGTCCAATAGAGGATGGCAACTCAGAAGGATATTTATTCGTTTCAGTTTCAGATATTTGGGCTGTGAGTCGCCAATCCAAAATTGCAACGAGGCAGGCCATTTTGGTTGGAAGTATTTCTTGCCATTCTGAAACCAAAGCAGGCCCAATTTTCTTTCTGTAAAAAAATAGGCCTATATTGGCCACATTGCAGCCGTTTTTGTTGTTTTGTAACTTCAGATACAGCCTAAGCCCACAGTGCCATACACTCACTCCTTGCGCTCCAGTGCTTCACAGACGACCAGACGGTCCAGACCTGAGTGGTTGAGTGGTAACTGACTCGAGGATTCGTCATGTTCCGTGCGAAAAGCCTCGTCCTTCGCTTTGCTTCCAGGTGCACGCACGATGCATCTGACGACCTGATAGCTTCCGCCAAAAAAATTGTGCATCATCAGTCACGAGCTTTTGCGTCCAGTCATCGGCGTTTTCAGTGTGTATATTTTCACTGCTTCCGGAGCCCGGCTGCACAGACTACGGTATACGTCTAGTCCCTTCATCGGCTGAAATACTCTAGTAGTACAGTTGTAATGCTACTAGTACGATACGGTCGCAGAGCACCGAACACAGCAAGGACTGACTGGCCGTCAAAAACTTCTACTTCGAACGCACGTGATGTGGGCACGGGCGTGTCGATGAGATTAATGCATCCAAAACCTGCTCTTTTCCAAGCTACATGACCTGCCTAAACGTGTGTT
Source organism: Eragrostis tef (assembly GCA_000970635.1). NCBI lineage: Eukaryota > Viridiplantae > Streptophyta > Magnoliopsida > Poales > Poaceae > Eragrostis > Eragrostis tef. The sequence continues at coordinate 47,421 of LAPY01001827.1, forward strand.
CAAATCCAATTCAGGCGCCACATCGATCACGGTTCGTCACCTCCGTGAACGCACAACCCGCCCCCCGCTGTCGCGCATCGAGACACTGGAAAAGAGATTGAGGGCTCCTTTGGACTGTAGAAAATTCAAAAAAAAAATGTAGGATTCACATTCTTAAGGATTATGACCTTGTTCATGCCTTTGGATTGCAGGAATCGAGTGTAGGAAAAATGGAGAAAAACTTCCTGTGCAACCCATTCCATAGGAAAAACGTAGGAAAAATTCCATCCACTCTGACCTCTTTCTTTTCGGATCAAGGCTAATCACAAGCTTATGACACACCAAACACCATCCTGTTCGAGGACAGAGTTCTGCTGAGAAAGAACCCGTTCGAGCCAGCTGTGTTCGTGCTTCAGGCGGCGCAAAGCCTCGATTTGCTTCGTGCTCCTCCATGTAGCTCTCGCCGGAGCTGGTGTCATTGGTCATCTGCATCGGCCCCTCCAGCAACGGCGACACTGAATCGTGTCGCCTCTCAGCTAATCGCTGAATCGAGTCCTTATGCCTTTCGTTGCCACTACTAGGTAATGTTCGTCGAAATCACGCTGCCTTGCTCGCCGATGTCGCTCCTCCCTAAATGCAATAGCCCATGGCTGATTCGAATCGAGAGCCGCATGCCGAACAGAATTACACCCGATAATAACGAGCCTCAATGGATAAGAACCACAACAGGCCACCTATTTGGTACCATTTTTCATATCCAAACATTAAATATATATTTTTATTGTGTGTATGATGTAACTACCGAGCTTAATCACAACATAATCTTATAGTATTTTGCATGTCACAGTTGAGAATCCTATGCTTTCTGATTCCTGCGTTCCAAACGATCATACTCGCGAAATTCCTGTATTTTTTAATCCTTTGTTTTACACCTGTCATCCTATCATATTTCTGTGTTTTTTTCTCTATTCCTTGTATCTTTCGTTCCCGCGTTCCAAAAAGAGCCTGAGCTACCACAGCGCTAGCCCTCATGATAGCAGCAACTGCAGCAGATGGACGGCGCCAAACGCAAAACGTGTGGGAAACTGATGCCGCGGCGCGAGTCCATACCGTCGTCGTCAACGGCAAGGGGACCCGCGTGCACTCGCCCAACATTCCCAGTCCGAAACAGGCGCGCCAAACTCTCTGATCAGCGACGCCATATAGGGCGATGGCAGGCAGCGATCCCTGCCAGCCACCCATGTGAGATGTGTCTGCGACCGATGGGGCGATGCCGATGCCCTCATGCTGAACCGCAGATCCATCCGGGAATTGCAAGGCCTCGCTCTGTGGAGTACAAGCTCGTGAACCGGACTGGGAAACTGTGAAAGGTTTGGATCAGTCAGAGAGTTATATATTCCACCGCCCACACTGCACTTTGCCTGCACCAGTCAGCGAACCCACAAGCCAACGCTCTCTCCAAGCCTGCAGCGCGAGCAAACGAGAGTTGAGAAGCAGCGCAGGGCGCGGCGGCAGAGCTAGCTAGCACCAGCTAGCTCGCATCACGCCCTGCTCTCTCAAGCCTCGGCAATCTCTTCGGCTCCGAAAATGGCTGCGGTGGTGGTTGCCGTGGAGGCCACCGGAGCCGGAGTCGGCGCCGCGGCGGCGAGCGGCGGCTGCAGGAGCAGGTATATGGTGAGGAGCCTGTACTGGAGGCTGCGCGCGGGCCTCCGGCGACTGCACTTGGCGCGGGCGGGCAGGTGGTGCAGCAGGGGCCGGTTCAGCAGCTTCCACTACGACGCCCTCAGCTACGCGCTCAACTTCGACGACGGCAGCGCCTCCGCCGACTTCGTGCGGTGAATTCACATACCCGGAGGCGATTAGCGCCGTCGTGTTGGTTCTCTAATGCAGGATCCAATAGTATGTAGGTGGAGTTGTGTCGCCGTAGCTAATAGACGTATCTTATGTTTGGATTCAGGCATTTAGCACTGACAAGTGATGCATTTTTCTGTTGTTCCACGTGGTGTGCATAGAAAACATCCTCCTCTGCTCTTCTCATTGTTTCATGATGGCAAGATCAATACATGAAGAAGCCGCAGCAAGAACTCTGTACATATGGAGATGGTCGAAAAAAATCTTTGCTCTTGTGTACTGTCACTACTGAACGAAACTGGTTGAGCATAGACAGTTCATCATGCTCATGCATCATCTACCGGAGTCTTGAACAGTAGTTACATGAAAGGTCGTTCTTTGAAGTTTGAACAGTCTCAGGCTATTGCTTTCGCTTTCATGAGGAAATGGCAGTGTAGATGGTCTTTCAAAAAACAAAAAGAGTAAAAATAAAATGAAAGTGTAGATTGCAGATCGGAACGGGCTAGGGTGTGTAGCGAGTTCGCCCATCTTCGGATCAGTCGATCAGATCAAAAGTTCACACATGGGTCAAAGGCGACGACTCCCAAGTCGCGATCTCGTCGGGGTGCGGGCAAAGTGGAGGTGGTGGTCGAATCTAGGGAATTCTATCTTGCAAAAGGAAAAAAGAAGGTGAAAGTGAGAGTCCTCTTGTTGCCTCCATTCCTCTGTCATTCTTACCTTTTGCAAAACGCGCTGTCTGCTGAAAGGAGAGGAGAGGGTAAAAAGGAGCGAAAGATGTAGAAGTTACTGTCAAGGTTAGCTTGAATAATCCCCTGATGAATCATCTCCTGATATTGCTGGATCGATTCGAAGTAAAAATTAAATGTTGTCGCGCGAAATCGTACCCTGAAGTCCCTTCAGGATTCAGGTCAGGCATGTCGATCCACCGGTCCCATCAAACACTTGTTCCTTTCTTCCTTTCAATATCAGTCAACATAAGCTGAAAAAAAGAAGGATAACTGGAGATGCGGGGGATCGAACCCCGTGCCTCTCGCATGCAAAGCGAGCGCTCTACCATTTGAGCTACATCCCCTTTTGTCTAATGTCGTATTACGTTTTGATAATCACTTGTACTGCTTTAATGAACCACTGTTGGGCTCTCCTCACTCGATCCTTGTTGCAGCAACAGAGGCCTACTGTCCACTGATCAGGCCCACAGTATATTGCTCACGAGTGCAGCCCAAACTCGGCGACCGTTGTATGTTGCCACGAGTGAGATTGACAGCCCATTCCACTCAACCTTTATGAGCTTTGTGACGCTGGCCCAGCTTTCACGTCGATTGATGAATGGGCCAAATGATAGTTTCCCAGATTCAAATGTTTGTCTCGCTCTTGAGCTCATCCACTGCCTGGTACTTCTCAAAAAAAAAAAAAAAAAAAAAACCTGCCTCGTTGACTTCCTTTGTTCTCTAATCCAAGTCCATTTTGGCTGGTGCCGGTCACACTGCCTCAATGTAAACACCGACTTCATGATGACATTTCTTTCCAGGGAGGGAAGCGTAAGAACCATCACAGTAGATAAATAAATGAAGCATCCATCCAAATTCTGGCGCGATAGCAGGAGCACTTGACTTTGCTAACTGACCTTGGAACGAACTAGGTAGGTTCCTTCTAATGGAGCGAAGATTTCCGTAATCGACATCTGGCTGATGCAGTATTTTCCCTCGTCCTCCTACTCCCATCTTCGTGCAGCAAAGCCGGAGAGGATCACAGGTGTCGCCATGCCGTTGCACCGCTAAGCCCATGACTGCCGACCGAAACAAAGGGGGACACGGTTTAGTTGGGAACTTTCTTTCTAATCAACACAACTTAGTTCCCTCGTACAAGTCGTTAGTCCAGTCGGCGCATGGAGCCATGGATTCGTGGCCTTTGTGGATTTCGAACATCGTTGGACAGCTCAGCGAATTGATTAGCGCGTAGTATTGTTTATGTAGTCTCTGTTCTCCAAAGTGTGAGGAAGGCACCTTCTCAGTTGGAATTTTGCTGTCATCTGATCTTTATAGATATCTCGCCCCATAATGTTCTAGAAATACAAAATGCAAAAAAGGAGACGAAAAAAAAATTATGTCATAGTCATAGATACGAGCTCCATGAATGTTATTTGCAATGGATCAAAAAATCAAAAAGGATATCAGTTCTCCGTATGCATTTAATTAGTCCATTTCTAAAAAAATAAACCATTTCTAAAAAACAATTAGTTAAATTTTGTCAGAACTATCACCATCTTTTTGCTCAATTTCATATAGGTTCAATTTTATTATGGAAAAGATGATTAATTTGTAACAAATATGCTTGTAACAGCAATGATGGAGAAAAATTCGTTCTTCCTTCTTCTGACGCGGTCATAATTCATAGCTTCTGACAATCAAAGTGGTTGCTACTTTTTGTTGACCAGATAATAAGATGATAGTTGACTAATGTTCCAAAGCAACCATAAAGATGCATTGTTATGCCCAAAAAGTATCTTCAGTTTCTGAAAACTGCATACAGATTAGCAGCATAAACATGGATGATCCGCCTCCCGCAAAAAATCTTATGGGACCACAACAGTTAGAGCGTCCGTTGCATATGGACAAGCCAAGAGCAAATCAAAGAGTTAGTTAGCTGATTCATCGGTGACACAAACTGCAACAGGAAACCAAATATGGCGGGGGCGGGAACCACCAGCCACCAGGCCGTGTCGGCTACGCAAAACGCCCTTTGCCTTGATCAGATTTGTTTTAGGCCATCAAGCTGCATATATGCCACCAAAGCTTTTGATTGGGAAATAACAATGCATAACTTAACAAAAAGCTTTCGCCGTAATGCGTTCAAGTGCATGCGAGCCTTTTGCATGATGCAGTTTAGTTTGCCCATCCTCAGCTGCCACATGGTGGAGGCCCATCGGTGATTACGATCATTTCCTAATCTATACTAGCTCTCCCTATTCTGTCCTGTTGCTTTCTGATTGTAAACCTGTAATCGAAAGAACAATTGATTTTGCCCTTTGGGGTTTTCAATTTGCCCTACCGCCCCTTCTTCTACCATGCGCCCCGTGAAGCAAAGACATTTCAGTGTTCTAAAGTTGGGGAGAAAAAGGAATGGTTTGCGTGACTGCTCTAGAGCCTACCTGAGCTCAAGGATTAGGAAAAGAATAGTAGACTAGCTCGTCAATGTTTGAATCTACAACGAATCGATCTTGTACTATGTCCTTTCTCACGCGAAATTAATATCCAGCTCGTTTGGATTTAGAGTCCAACTCATTGTGGGATGCTAGTTGTAGACCTTATTGGGACTTTCATTATGCATAGCACTTAGTTAGAGCAAGTATAGTAAGCATCCTCCAGCCGGCGCAAACCAATAAGAAAGAGAGAGATAGTAAGAGAGAGAACGGAGCTGGCGACTGACGAAGCGGCGGCTTGTAAGGCGAAATGCTTGCATTGGCTGCTGGTCACCACTCCACCAATCAAATTTTTCACACCTTGGGCAAGACTATGGGGCCCGCCAACAAGTGATGTCGCGAGAAGCCCGCAGCGGCGAAACCATAAAACCTGCTCTTATGCCGTTTGGTTTTTAGTTGGTGACGTTAAGATTAAGATGTATCCAAAGGTAGAATCAATTATTATTGACTCTTCAATATCATTTAAAGTTGATACTACGCAAAACGCCCTTTGCTTTGATCAGATTTTGTTTTAGGCAATCAAGCTGTATATATGCTACCAAAGCTTTTGATTGGGAAACAACAATGCATAACTTAACAAAAAGCTTTCGCCTTAATGCGTTCAAAGTGTATGAGAGCCTTTTGCATGATGCAGTTTAGTTTGCCCATCCTCAGCGGCCACATGGTGGAGGCCCATCCGTGATTACGATCATGTCCTAATCTATACTAGCTCCCTGCTCTGTCTTGTTGCTTTTTGATTGTAAACCTGTAATTGAAAGAACAATTGATTTTGCGCTTTTGAGTCTTCGATTTGCACTACTGCCCCATCTTTTTTTACCATGCGCCCCGTGAAACAAAGACATTCCAATGTTCTAAAGTAGGGTAGAAAAAGTACACGTTGTAAATGCAGTGGTTTGTGCGACTGCTCTAGAGCCTACCTGAGCTCAAGGATTAAGAAAACAACAGTAGACAAGCTAATCAATGTTTGAATCTGCATTGAATCAATCTTGTATGTCCTTCCTCATGCGAGATTAATACCCAGCTAGTTTGATTTTAGGGTCCAACTCATAGTGGGATATTTTTTATGACGTTACTTTATTTGGTTTTTAATCAATGACGTTAAGATTAAGACCGCCCCCAAAGGTAGAGTCAGTTATTGACTCTCCACCTCATGTCATCAGCTTACTATATGTTACTCTAACTCTTAACAAAGAGCTTCTATATCTACTCTCTCTCCTCAATGTCGGACAATTCCTACGTACACTAACTCTTCACATGCCTTTGGGGAAGCTCTAATAACAGTTGATGCTGTTTAGCAATTACAGGAGCTAACATAACACTTGTCAAGAGATCAATCTGACGCAGCATGCAGATTAGCATATATAATGAACATACATATAGGGAGGTGCGAATTATCCTCCTCTAAGGCATAAAAAACTCCAACTGTGCACGTTCGAGTTCACCCGTCATTCAAATCGCCGTGGTATGTTGTCAAATGAAACATAAAGTTTTCTTGTGGCTCTTAAGATCAGCTCAAATACAAGAGGTATGTTACAAATATGGAGATGTCCGTCATATACATGTGATCTATGTAGTTTGCAGGAGGCGGAAAAACAATGACACGTTTTTTATCATCATAATTTTGCTAGAGCTTGCTGGGGTTACATTGGCCTCTCTTATTTGAGGACACTGGAACCCTATAGAATATTTTGACGCCTCATGAAGCAATTGGTTGTTCCATTCTATATGGCGATCATAGTTCTCATGGTTAGAGCATGTAGAAGATAAGAAATGATTGGGTCTTCTACGGTGTTGATCCTACGGTGGATGCCTGAGGGCCGGTTTCACCCCTTTTACAGATTGCTTGATTTCAGCTCCGACACTAGTTATAAACAAGTTAACACTACGACACTATGTGCCTTCACGTTTTCCATTATCCGGATCCTTATCTGTTCAACGGAGCAAAAGAATTATATTCAGCCCGGCGCTCGAGAGTCCAGACCCCGATTTCTCGCACTTTTTCCTAACGCCGTGACCTTTTCGCCGCAGCACGACTTTAGTTGTCGTCAATGCAATGTCGATTCGAACTTATCCATTTTGACCTTTGGATACACCCAATCACCAGGAATTTCGACTCCGACAGGCATAATCCAAAAGGCGAATAGAATCATAGACAATCCAATTTAGATGACTTTAGCTAGCATACATTTGACACCGTACGTGGCGCATCGTCACCCCTGACAGGGCAGAAGGGTCTCAACCCAGGCGCACGAGCTTGAATCAGCTCGCACATGGAAAACTGTGTTTACCTGCTGAGCTCGCGAACCTTTACGATAGAAAATGACAGGCAGGTAGCCTGGCGCGCGACGAGAGCGCCTGCTGCAGGCTGGCTCGACCGGCACCGGCGACCAACCCACGATCGCATCGGTGCTGTCGATTTGGGAGTCGGCGGATGGATTTTCGCGCTCGCGGGTGACTCGGCGCGGCGTCGGACGCGACGCTGACTCAGGGTCGCCGTGGGCGCGAAGAAAAAGCGGGCGGAAAGGAGCCGTGGTGACCGAACGTGTGACGGTGTCTTCCACACACGCGCGAACCTTCTTCGTCGTGGTAATCCAGAACGTAGTGGGGGCATTGCCCCTGTTGCTCAATGGGTGGCCTCCACCTGTTTCCGCGTCATCCCCGTCGTCAATTAACTATGCTCGTAAAAAAGGATGCAAAAGGTTAACAGAGCCAAGTAGGAATCGGGCCGCTTGAATCCGGAAGCATCAGATTGTTAATGACTCCATCTATGCTGATTCTTTTGCTTGTGGTTACATAATTTGAGGCCATAAAAGCATTGTTTATGCCTTCCTCTAGGGGTATATTTTATGGAATCATGTCACAGATATTTCAAACTCTTAACCGCATGCATGCACGTAACAGCTGGTTTGATGAACATGCCATGGTCCATGCAGACTTGGACGCCACTCATGGGCACATGAACACAGAGTCGCCGGGGGACCCTGCACATGCAGGGCGGCATTAGGTAGGGGTCCAAACTACACGTAGGAAATAACCTTCTTTTATCCTCTAGGACCTCAACTCCTCGTGGGAGATGATGACCGTTCCATTCAAAAGCGAGTTATTGGATAGGCTCCCCAGCTTTCGATCGTTGTGAAGGGGAAAAATATTGTTCGCTTGACAGGTTCCGAGCTTATAAAAGACACCCTCTTCCTCCCATTTGGAGCACGGAGCTCTGGCAGCACAACAACCCACGCACACCGAGAAGCCACCCACCGCTCACCACCACCAACAAGGCAACAACCACACCGCGGACAGAGGCCGGAAGCTGAGGCGCGAACTCCGCAAGCGAGACAAAGCCTTCGTCGATTCCTCGTCGCTCAACCGATCAGAAGAGATGGCGATGAAGGCAGGACACGAGCATGTGATCGGGATCCCAGTGAGCAACAAGGCGTTCGGCATTGAGGAACCGGAGTTCCCGAGCAAAGCGGCGGCCTATCACGGCGATGCAACGAACCCAACCGCCGTGAGACGTGTTGGAAAACTTGGCAAGGCCGGAGACAGGGTCGCTCAAGGCCTGAAAGAACATGGTATGTTCTTGTTCTTCTCTGACGCATCTTATTTCCTTGTTCTTGTGTTAAGGCCCTGGACAGAGACTGATATTCTTGTTCCATGATTTGCAGTGACTCTCGGGCCAAAACTGTACGAAACCGTGAAGGGCAAGCTGTCTCTGGGCGCAAGAATCCTCCACGCAGGCGGCGTTGAGAAGGTGTTCCGCCAGTGGTTCGCCGTCGAGAAGGGCGAGAAGCTCCTCAAGGCCTCGCAATGCTACCTGTCCACCACGGCCGGCCCGATCGCCGGCATGCTCTTCATATCGACGGAGAAGATCGCGTTCCGGAGCGACCGGTCGCTGGCGTTGACCTCCCCCAAGGGCGACAGGGTGCGGGTGCCCTACAAGGTGGCCATCCCGCTGAGCAGAGTCAAGACGGCGAAGCCGAGCGAGAACAAGCACCGGCCGGAGCAGAAGTACGTGCAGGTGGTCACCGACGACGGCTTCGAGTTCTGGTTCATGGGGTTCGTCAGATACCAGGTGTCCCTGCAGGAGCTGGAGAAGGCCATCGCGCGGGCGCAATGACCTCAGTCAGACATTTGAGTCCGTCGGTTTGGTAGTCGGGCGTTGTGCATGGTCGCGCGTGGTCGGTCAGTCTGTGTGCATACGAAGTAGGCTTAATTTGTCATGGATTGCTTGGCGTTTTTGGCATTGGAGCAAGTCCGGTATACTTTATAGGAGCAAATCTAGGTAAAGAAATTTGTGTGGTATGTAATTCAGCTATGGCGCCACGGCAAAAAGTGGCTCATATGCATGTGCTTTACATGCGAAATGAGAGAAGAAGAAGAAATGTTTGTGCAACTCCTGGATTGTGAACAGTGAATTGTGGTCTCACTTCTACTTTCTGGTACCGATTCTAGTTGGTTTGCTATTTACAGCATGGTTAGTTCCCTTTCTCGTTTTTTCCCCAACTAGGTAAAGCTACATGGTGCCAAATGGGGTATATCTTTCGACCGAAGCAAGTGTTAGAAATTACCAGATTATTCTTAGAAGTGGGATATCACACGGCTGTGCCTAAATTCGTGACCAAACTTTCTTGCATTGATATAGTGGTTGGCTTGCATCAACGAATTATTTTTTGATAAACTTTTCAAACTTGTTCGTTGAGGGTTAAAAGTTATCAGGACGGCTGGGCGCTTATTGGAGTGCAGATTTCTGTATCGTTGGATATTCAGCAGTGATATAGGGCGCGTTCGACGCCTCCCCTCTAAAATTTAGAGGCGTCTAAACAAAAAAATCTCGTCTTAAACAAAGTTTAATTACAAAACTAACTGCAGAACCCCCGGTCTAAATCGCGAGACGAATCTAATAAGGATAATTAAGCCGTGATTAGATGATGGTTACTGTAGCATCACTGTTGCACAACATAGATTGATTAGGCTCATTAGATTCGTCTCGCAAAGATGTACCCGTCTATAAAAAGATTTTGTCATTAGACTTTATTTCGTACTCTTAAATAATAAGATTCTTTTTAGTGCTAAAATTTAGAGGGGTCTAATGGTGTGCACCGAACGCGCCCCAAAAGTCTACGCACTCCGTGACAATTACAAAGTACAAACCATGGTATTCCTTGGACTGCAAGACAGCCAGGAAGCTTGGCATGTAAGCTGCCATGTTACCACGCACTCTATATAAATCAGCGCCGAACCTGACCGATGGTGGTCATTGCGCGACAACACTTTTGACAAGCTCACGACTGAGATAGTGAGAGCAGCTATCTGGCTTGTATGGCGCTGTCGCGGAGGGC
>LAPY01001828.1:37436-53087 GCA_000970635.1 Eragrostis tef
GGGAGAGGCCCGGCGGCGGCGCCTGGAGATCCTGCGGGCCAAGGTGGCGTCGCCGTTGGTGTCGTGCAGGACGCGGCGCGTCGCCGGGTGAGTCGGATGGATCGACGATGATTGCATGATTGGCGCCGATCGTGAGCAAGTTTTGAGCGTGGCAGGGCCAGTCGAATCGTACTGGCCCTGCCACTAGTATACTAGCAGTAGTAGTAATAGTACAATTATTTGGAGAAGAGAAGAGGGAGATGGGAGCAAAGCTATTCCTTTCTTGCCTAGATTGAGTGAGACGTATTAATATTAGAACATTGTGAGATTTTGATCGGTGCAACTAGCTGTATCATTATCATCACTACTATTAATTTGGAATTCATTTTGTACTAGTATGTGCTTGGAAATGCAGACAGTTAAAAATAGTAGTATTATGTCAACCAAGATTCGATACTGATGTACGGAGGAGGTTGTTGTGATATCGTCATCATCATGTCGGGTTCATTGCCTTGTTTTTTTTTTTTGAGGAGAATTGCCTTGTTTTTTTAGGTTTTTTGTTTTTTGAGCACTTCCTTGTTTTTTTTAGGTGCTAATCTTTTCGTTACTCGCTTCTTCGTGAGGCCTTGCTGGGCCATGCGTTGGGCTCATAAGCCACGTGAGGCTGCCTGGGCCTCGTTGTACATATTGTGTGTTCTTCTCGATCCAAGGACCAACCCTGCCGGTTTGTTTTAGAAGAAAGAAAAAAAAAGTGTCCCTGCCTCTACATTCAAATCAAATTTGACAATACGATTATTACAACTTTGATTCCGTACCACCTAAGACACACACCATGCTAGGAGTACATTCAAATGGTCGCCAAACATGCTCATGACCATACGATTATTACAAGTTTGTTCTTCAATATGCATAGAATGATTAATGAACACCCAACACAAACCTGCTGAGATAGCTAATTGAAGAACTACACTATAACCAGCACAAACATTCCCTGGCTCGTCAGTCGATCGCCGGCACCAGATCCCGGGCCTTGGTTGTGTTTGTCGGGCTGCGCCGCTGGCAGTGGACCGTCGTGCCTGCAACGACAACAACCGTGTGGTACCCTAATTTGTATATCAGCAGAGCAGCAGGAATAAGAAAAGATTGTTATATTAGTTTCATGGTGGAGTTGGTACCTTATTGGTTCCTTCAAGTTCCAATATCCCACGAGTTGGTACCTCTTATATTAGTTTTTTTTAGCACTTTTACAATAGACCATGATACTAGAAGATAAAAGGTATCATGATTATAATCGGGCAATTTCGAAATTAAATTGTACTTTGAGTTTTTGCCCTTAGGGGTAAAAAGATCGAATCGTTTTATTGTTTCAGATGACTGCTAGCGCCGCCACCGGTGGATGCAGTCCGCCGCATTCACGCTGGCGATGCAACTGAATTGGCGGCCGTTGTTCTTCGAGCTCCCTCCCCTTCGTCAAATCGCTGCCCCCGATTGGATCCTCGCCGAACTGGCTCCGACCAGGCACCTACAACATGCTCGTATCATGTTGCAAAATCCGAACAGATCGATAGATTGCACGGAAGTGGCCGCCATGAGTATTGACGTTGGATACTCATCGAACAGAAAAATCATGTAGAGTATGCAAGGGGCAGCCACAAAATACCCGTAGAGAGCAGGCCATGAATAGAAGAACCATGCCGCATCGTGTAGTCCAGAACATCGTGGTCTGCCGTAGCAACATGGAATCGACGAGATCGCCATGCTTGGCTTTCACGGAGAATCCACGAACAGCAGCTGCTCCAATTCCAAGAATTACCACCGAACAACCTGTGAAACAGAGCGAGGACCAGGGCCGTGTGCTTGCCCGGGGCCACGATGGCGACGGCGGGAGCCGACCACCGCGCCAGCCATTGCGCCGCCTCCCAGTCAGAAACAAGAGGTTCAAAAGAACAGAACGATTCTTGTTTTTCCAATAATACCCATATAACACCATGATACTTATAATACCACTGAATTGAAAAGGTATCATGACAAAGATCTGAACCATCGAATAGAGGGAATGAACGACGTGTATTCATTTGGGTCTACCGTAAAAGAGCTCTTTTTTTTTGAACCTCTTACCTCTTACTCAAAGTCAAAAGGTCAAACGTGAATAAGACAAGCGGTCAAACTTGATGTCTGAAAATCAAAAGGGTACTATATTTAGAGACGAGAGAGTATATTAGTTTGCAGCACGTTCGTTCGCTGATCCGCTGCACATAAGATCCGTAGCGGTAGGAAATCTTGTTTCGGCGTTGAAGTGCAGTCAATGGACACCATCCATCTGACCATGATCGAGCCATCAAAGAGTGATCCAATCAAGAACAGGGGAAATGTGTACTGTGTTGATGACGTTGTTCAGTCTGTTTTTATAGTAGTTGCTTATTGGAATGGGGCGGGCAGTATGGCTACAATCTGTTGTCTGCAGGGTTCTTTGTGTGTTGCCGGCGAGCCGGGTCTGGCAAGAAGCACGAATGCTGTTGCTGCGGCCGTTACAGACGAATGCTGCGCGACCCTCATCCGAAGAAATGACAAAAAAAACAGAAAGAATGTTTGCGGGCGTACCGCGCGTACTACGTAGCGGGCTAGCGGCTGAGGCTGCCAGGAAGGACGCAGAAAAGCCCATCAAACAGGGCAGGCTCAACTCGCGAAACAGTTTCGTGTAGCCCATGATTCCTCGAACCAAATGAAACACATATCGGGCTTGCTCAGCCCAGCCATCTTACGCCGGGCTGACTGTTCTCTTGGTGTGCCTGTTTCCATGGCCCATTTATTACTCCTTTTCTTTTGTACTAGGTGCGGTTTCATTTCACACTCACTAATCACTATCAGGCTCTAATAAGCTATACTAGTACAGTTCTGTCATACTTGAGTCATAGCCTGAAGGCTGAAGCTGAAGCGGATGTTTTTTTTTCCCTCTCGAAAGACTTGGCTAAAGCTAATGTTGGACGGCATATCGTAGCCGTGACGCGCCCCCAAGTCCAACCAACAACAGCACGTCAGGAAAACGACAGTCTTCACGAAGCAGAAGACCGGAACAGCTGCAAGGGGGTGATCCTACGAAACACCTTGACTCTCACGAACAAGTCGCCCACCCTCCGTTTCAGAAAAAAAAAAACGCGCACCCTCTCTCACAGGCACTGTTGAGTTTTTTTTTTTGAGAAAACAGTGCTGGGAGTTTCACTGTTTTACCAAAAAAACAAATGCGCGGTGATTTGTTACGAGATCATTATTCGGAGCTTGGAATCTAATTCGTGCGCTGCAACGGTCGCCGGCTGGGAGAAAGAACCAACGCTGACACCACGGCCCTGCGAGAGAGAGCAATCAAATCGAGTCCTCTGTCAGTGGGGCATATGGAGCATTTACGAGCTTCCGCGTGCCGCGCCAGGCCCGCCGCGACACACCGCATGGGAGAAACCATATCCACTTGGCTTGTCAAGTTGTCAATTTCTCCTTTCACCTACAGGAGGCTAGGAGTAATCAATTGTTTTCTTTCTAACCCCGGCTTTTACCAAATTATCTCGTCTCCCACCCAGTAACAAGAAAAAGTATTTTTTTCTGCGATTGAAAAAAAAGGATTAGCTCTGCTGAAAGCCAAGTGGCCAGCGGGTACTCTTTCCATGAAAGGATTTTTTTAGCACGTTGTATTTTTTTAAAAAAATTACACAGTGCAACACAGATGCTCGTAACACCACGCACACTCACTTCTATCCCTATGAGCACCTCCGAATGACTGAGCACCTAGCAAATCTAGAGGTTTCTGTTGTCGACAGAAACGCCGCTTACCACTTAAAAAATTCACTTTTACCGAAAATCAAACTCAAGACCTCAAAAGTGTTACTTAGATGTCTTAACCACACTTTTAGCACGTTGCTAGGCTCGGCTTGCGGTGCACCAGAGCTGCGCGTACGGAGTCGCAATTCTTTCCGTGGAGCACGACAGCAATCATTTTCCCGTCCGGCACGGAACGGACGGTTCGTCCCACGAGGCCAGAGCCAGAGCGCACGGGGGCGGGCCAGTCAGAGAGCTGCGTAGCCGCAACGCGACCCTGCACTGCCCTGGTGGCCCCGCCTGCCGTTCATCAACCAAAGGCTACGCGCCAAAGCCACAGCCGAAAGCCTCCTGCTGCCTCGAGCCGCTCACAACTCTGTCCTTTATAATCTCACACTGCCAGGTAGGACCAGGCCGATTTGGGGTCAGCTTGAGGTTATCTCACTGATCGATGGGCCCGCTGCTCGGGGCGATCGAATGAGAGGCCGTGAATCCGTGATGAACGGCCGAGGGCAGGGTCGAGATAATTACGATGGCTTTGTAAATCCTCCCGTGTGTGTTATCCTCGCATTTGCTAGAGGTTTCTGTTGTCGACAGAAACGCCGCTTACCACTTAAAAAATTCACTTTTACCGAAAATCAAACTCAAGACCTCAAAAGTGTTACTTAGATGTCTTAACCACACTTTTAGCACGTTGCTAGGCTCGGCTTGCGGTGCACCAGAGCTGCGCGTACGGAGTCGCAATTCTTTCCGTGGAGCACGACAGCAATCATTTTCCCGTCCGGCACGGAACGGACGGTTCGTCCCACGAGGCCAGAGCCAGAGCGCACGGGGGCGGGCCAGTCAGAGAGCTGCGTAGCCGCAACGCGACCCTGCACTGCCCTGGTGGCCCCGCCTGCCGTTCATCAACCAAAGGCTACGCGCCAAAGCCACAGCCGAAAGCCTCCTGCTGCCTCGAGCCGCTCACAACTCTGTCCTTTATAATCTCACACTGCCAGGTAGGACCAGGCCGATTTGGGGTCAGCTTGAGGTTATCTCACTGATCGATGGGCCCGCTGCTCGGGGCGATCGAATGAGAGGCCGTGAATCCGTGATGAACGGCCGAGGGCAGGGTCGAGATAATTACGATGGCTTTGTAAATCCTCCCGTGTGTGTTTTCCTCACATTTGCCGAAAATGTTTTGCGTTAGATTCGGCAGCTGTGGTGATTGCGTAAAGATGAGTAATGGTGGGGGACACAGATCGAATCCAAGTGTTTACACCCCAAAAAACAAAAAAAAAGACAGATCGAATCCAAGTACTCTTATGAAGGAATCCATCGATGCAACGTATTTTTAAGCAAAGGGATCGGATCCGATCAAATTCCTCCCGTTGGTGCCGCGAGCGAAGCTTCCTGCAAAGCCTGTGGGTCGCTCTGTTTAATCCTGCGGATACCATGCAATTGGACAGGACGACAAAGAAAAAACGAGAACCAAACTGTGTGGCTGTATGTATCGCAGAGTAATTTGGTCTACATCCATCTGAAAACAATGTCAATGCTTGGTGTGATCCAAGAAAGAACGGTGCGTATCAGACGAGATTGTCGACCAAAAGAATACAGGGACAAAAATACTTTTCTGAGAGAGCAAAGTTCAGGACATGTTCACTACTGTTGGTACAAACATGATCCAGCCGTAAGAGGCAGGTACGGTAAAATGAAAAGGTACGTCGTGGTCTCATGGTTCTAATCGGGTACGGTTGCCAGTTTATTCGCCTTCATGTAATTGTTGATTTCATATGATAGATCGGCATATTATGGTTGATGAACAAAATGAATCCATGATCCATCTGCTAGCCTCATCCCTCATGGCATGTGGAGGGAGAGTGAAATAATCGAATAAACAACACAAAAGCGCCCAGCCCAAGTGGATAAAAACAGTTGCACGCATTTCAATACGTCGATCTAGGAGCACAACGAAAACGACAAATTTGCACTTCATCCCAAGGAGATAAACAGAGTCCAATTTGATGCATCTGCATTGCAAGTTGTGTGATTCCACTTCTTTTGCCGATTCTCCCAGCTGCGTTTGGAGCCCCCAAGAGCCAAGACTTTGCAATGGTTCCCTTCCCATTTCTGTATGTGACACCTCGCCAAGGCTTAATAGGATTGATAGAATATTCATGTAAATAAGTTGTAACTTCTTTTCGGAAAGCTCATCTTGAAAGAACTCCGAGGTAAGCGTGCCTGGCTTGGAGCAATTTCAGTATGGCTGACCGACCGAGAAGTCGTTCCCGGGTGCGAATGAGTGAGGACAAAGTGCACAGAAAAGACATGTGTTGGTCTGTAAGGAAATTCTAAAGGTCCTAGAAGGCTGCTAGGTGTGCGAGCCCGGCCTCGAAGAGGCGGGACGCTACACTGTAGTCGGGCATATCTCCTGATTTCTTCTTCTGATCGATGTTCATATCTCGGGAATAAACATTGCCAATCGACCAAATGGAATCACGCACCGGATGCTAAAGATGTGGCGTTGCGTTTCTTTCTTTTGCGTTTCTATCTTGCCTTTTGACCGATAACCCTGCCATCCTACGTGCGTAACCTTTTTTTCGTTAGGAGGCATGACAGTGAACGTCTGGGTGATTCCAATTGCCATCTCTCAGGGGTACATAGATGCCTTGACAATGGCCAGTCGGCATATGAACAAGAACTCAGGTTAATAAACAAATCTGCTGACTTCCTTGCGTACAATGAAAGCAACCAACAGATGATTAAAGGCTCATGATCATCTCATTATAATTCGCCACCTGGTGTGTTATCAAATGATAAAGCGATAATTATAAATTAAGTAAAGCACAACCATCTGCCTAGTGGTTTTGAATCTAAACCAGAGACTTGTACACTGCAAATGGCAATGGTTTTTTCCTCTGAGCAAAAGATGAACGGGCCGAAAGTTCTCCGATAAAATACTGAGCCAGGCCCTCCTCCTGTGCAAGCTTGGGTCGCTAGGATAGAGCCCATTTAGGCAAGGCCTCCAAAAAAAAACTCTAGGGTTTAGCTCGGGATCTAGTAGCGGGGATGGATTTTCGTCTGGCTCGGTGTCTTGTGATCTGGGAAGGGGAGACCTGGTGCGGTTAAATAGCCGGCTCGGTGGGAAGAAATCCATGGCGAGCACCGCGTCCGCCGTCTGATCGGGACGCGTGTCGCCATCGGACGGTTGCAACGGTAACCCGGGGTCTAAGGCGGTGGGGTTAGGGCAACCGTGGTTAGGTCTCTGGAGACTGCAAGGGCCACGTGACCTTAGGCCGCCTAACCTGTCACTGACATGCGGGCCTCCCTCCGTTGGGACCGCGCGGTGTGACGCGTGCCTGGGGCCCTGTTTGGTGGGTCAGTTTCGTCAGCCGTTGACGGTAGCGGCGCGCTTCGTACGCGAGGGCTTTGGATTCTTTCGGCGGTAACTCGGGTGGGTGAGGCGGTAACTGGGGTTGGGTTAAGGACCGGGACCCGGTTGGTGGGGATATTTGGTGAGTTTGGTGGACGTGGTCCAGGAGAGCCCGGCCGTGGGGCGCGTGGCCGTTGGAGGTACGCGGCGCACAGACGGGGTGTATGAGGTTGGTGGTGGACTCGTGGCGGCGTGCTGGGAAGGGAAGGAGAGAGAGGGATATGCCGCGTGCGCGTGGGCGATATTCTCGACGGGGAGAGAGGAGCGGACGGCCTGTGCGGATCCCGCTTGGAACGGACGCTACTTCTGCTTCCGGCCCAACCAGCCATCCGCTCCGGTTCAGTCCGGCACGTCCTACCTACAATCGTGTCACGGACCATGCTCCTTTGCGCAAAAGTTTCACGCAAATCGAGTGCGCCCATGCACGTAACATTCGGTGCATCGTAGCCGTCTCGCGAAACACGGACGGTCGAGGTCGCCCCACTTGGTGCTCCAAATTGCCAACCAAAAAGACGCGCACAATCGTTTCATTGTTGTCCACATCGCAAATTGTTAGACACGTGTAATGCAACATGCCGTTGTCCCAGGACTGCAATGTGAAAACCACGAGAAAATCAATCGCAAAAAAAAAAAGAAAACCACGAGAAAATTCAAACTGAACTTCGATGCATCTGCATTGCAAGTTGTGTGATTCCACTTCTTTTGCCGATTCTCCCAGCTGCGTTTGGAGCCCCCAAGAGCCAAGACTTTGCAATGGTTCCCTTCCCATTTCTGTATGTGACACCTCGCCAAGGCTTAATAGGATTGATAGAATATTCATGTAAATAAGTTGTAACTTCTTTTCGGAAAGCTCATCTTGAAAGAACTCCGAGGTAAGCGTGCCTGGCTTGGAGCAATTTCAGTATGGCTGACCGACCGAGAAGTCGTTCCCGGGTGCGAATGAGTGAGGACAAAGTGCACAGAAAAGACATGTGTTGGTCTGTAAGGAAATTCTAAAGGTCCTAGAAGGCTGCTAGGTGTGCGAGCCCGGCCTCGAAGAGGCGGGACGCTACACTGTAGTCGGGCATATCTCCTGATTTCTTCTTCTGATCGATGTTCATATCTCGGGAATAAACATTGCCAATCGACCAAATGGAATCACGCACCGGATGCTAAAGATGTGGCGTTGCGTTTCTTTCTTTTGCGTTTCTATCTTGCCTTTTGACCGATAACCCTGCCATCCTACGTGCGTAACCTTTTTTTCGTTAGGAGGCATGACAGTGAACGTCTGGGTGATTCCAATTGCCATCTCTCAGGGGTACATAGATGCCTTGACAATGGCCAGTCGGCATATGAACAAGAACTCAGGTTAATAAACAAATCTGCTGACTTCCTTGCGTACAATGAAAGCAACCAACAGATGATTAAAGGCTCATGATCATCTCATTATAATTCGCCACCTGGTGTGTTATCAAATGATAAAGCGATAATTATAAATTAAGTAAAGCACAACCATCTGCCTAGTGGTTTTGAATCTAAACCAGAGACTTGTACACTGCAAATGGCAATGGTTTTTTCCTCTGAGCAAAAGATGAACGGGCCGAAAGTTCTCCGATAAAATACTGAGCCAGGCCCTCCTCCTGTGCAAGCTTGGGTCGCTAGGATAGAGCCCATTTAGGCAAGGCCTCCAAAAAAAAATGATGCTTTGTATTGAAAAGTCTTCTATCATAGCCTCATGGTGATGCATGAATCACTCACCGTCAAACGATATGGTTGTACTTTTATTTAAGCAGTAATACGTTTTATTTGACATTGTACTGTATTTCCATCGAATCCAGAAGTAAATTCTCCCCCAGGCCCCAGCATCTAAGATTGTGAAATTTGAGCTGCTTGTGGACATCTTTTCTGCTATACATTTCAGAAAATCTACTAATCTACTTTCTTAAAAATGCTTGCGTGACCTAACTGCAACTAGTGTGCGTCTTTAAAAATTAATGGCTCCCATATATGCTAAAAGTATGTACATTGGATTGAAGAAAACCGTTAAAGTTTATAAGTCACTTTTGCCTTCTTGTGCTTTGGAGGTAATTATCATGAAATACATTTTTTGAATGACATAATTGTTTAATATTGTTCTTCTTATTCAGCCTTGTTGTTTCCCCCTAATTACTGTTAGGTGGATTCCAGATGGACAGCTTTGCCCGACTGTTCCTAACAGGTCCAACTACATCCACTGGATCGAGGATCTTCTCTCCTCAGATCTGATACCACCAATATCCAGCTCAAATGGGAGGGTGAGGGGTTTTGACATAGGAACAGGTGCCAATTGCATCTACCCGCTCCTTGGGGCATCTTTATTGGGTTGGAGCTTTGTCGGATCTGGTATGGTTTTGAGCTGATTTACTACATTTTTTGTAAGGCATGGCGCTATATTCATTAGTTAGTTAAATGAGAAACATGTATACTCAATTAAGTCGAGCGACCTTTTATTTGTAGATGTGACTGATGTTGCTCTTGAATGGGCGAAGAAGAATGTTGAGAGCAATCCTCACCTGGCAGAGCTGATTGAGATCAGAAATGCAAATGCAGTGTCCTGTGCCTCTGAATCCGAAACAAATGGCAAGGAAGCTGCCAGAGATGAAACTTTAGAGCCAGTGGATGATCCAGTGAAGTCAAAACCACCTATCCTTGTCAGTGTTGTTAAGGAGAGTGAGAGCTTTGATTTCTGTATGTGCAATCCACCATTCTTTGAGAGCATAGAAGAAGCTGGTCTTAACCCAAGAACATCGTGTGGTGGGACAGCTGAAGAGATGGCTTGCCCTGGTGGCGAGCTGGCCTTTATAACACATATAATTGAAGACAGTGTTTCCCTTAAGAATTCTTTCAGGTGATTTAAAGCTTACCATATTGTTGTGACAATGTAGTAGTTGTGTGTTGTTCATCAGCTCATGGCATTTCTGCAATTTTTTTATCAGGTGGTTTACATTGATGGTGGGCCGAAAAGCAAACTTAAAATCATTGATCTCACAAATTCGTGAGAGTGGAGCCTCAGTTGTGAAAACAACTGAATTTGTGCAAGGTCAAACAGCTAGATGGGGCCTTGCTTGGTCATTCATTGCTCCCAGAAAAACAGTTCTTAGATCCAACGCTCCAGCAAAAACCCACCATTCTTTTATGCTTGAGGTTGGCATAATGTCTCATTTTGTTTCTTTGCCATACATTTTATCATTCAATTCGATAAATTGCTCAAGTAGCTTTTGAACACAAGTAGTTCATATTTGACTATGACCAGTGCATTCATAATCTTAAATGTTTTTCCTTTTCAATCAGTACTGCACTTTTTGGACATTTGACCACTATGTTTTTCTGTGGTCTAAGAGACTGCTGCAACCAAACAGTGTATTGCAGAGAACATTTTTAGTTTCAGCTTATTTTATTTGGTGCTTTTACTATGTATTTGCCTGGTGAAACTTGTATTTTTTTTTTGAAGTGAACTTGTTAAATGACCTGATCCAGAAATTTCCCTGTTATTTACACTTTGGATTGTATTGCATTTTGTCTCACCTTTGTTTTTCAACTTGTGTCTCCACTCTTTGAATTCAGGGTCTTAGACGCGGATATGGTGCATTCCAAGTTCTGAAATCAACTGAGGCATTTTTCCTTGCTTCTAATCTATCGTGCAAAACTGATTCTCTGTCATTTTCTATTGATGTAAGATTGTTTGTCCTTCTATTCTTTTCCTGAAAGTTTTATTAACACAAGACATATAAACTGGTCTCTTTTGATATTTGTAATTTATTTTATATGCTGTATTGTTAAGTTGCATGGAATATCTGTTTAGGTCACATTGTCGGATGACCACAATGAGGCTACAATGATACATCATGATGATTCTGCCGGATCCCTGGAAGACAGTTCTGCCAAGTTACAAAATACTGTGAAAGGTGCATCTTTCCGCATTATGGTATGCCCACTAAAAATTAAATGCCTGATCCTTGACAGATAATTTTGTAAATAAAACTATTCGTCGTTATTTTTTACCAATGTAGGTATTTGAGCAGATTCCTGGGACCCTCCTTATCAAAGGTTCATTATTGAATAAAGCACTGTCAGGTACCCCCCATTTTCTATGTGACTCTTGATACATTTTGTGATAAAACATGGAGACACCTTTATTAGTTTGGTTTACAGCTTGACACACTTGTACATTCATGGTCTTCATGTATTCCAATATAATCATGATTCATACTTGCTTCTTCAATCCAGTCCACCAAAACTCCATAGTGCTTGAATGTTGAGCTGTTCATAACCTATCTACCTACTGTGTAGAACGATTGAGTCGAAATGAATAAGCTGTCTTGTGTAATTCATGGCACATAAGATCTCATATTTAATCCATTCTTAGTGACTCTTTGATGTCTCGGATGGCGGTTTTCTTTTCTTTTTGTAAGCTGATGCTTTTACTAAATCATGTTGATAGTAAACCTTGTGCAAGTCAGTATTGAGTCCTAGTGTCTAGTTCAGTTTCAGCTTCAGTTTGTTTCCGTTCGGATAGAGGTTAGAACTGACGGTCAGTCAGTTAGTTTGTTAGCAGTCTTGGTCTTCAGGTTGTCCGAGTCCTTGGGGGGTAGTAGTGTGCACAGCAAGCACTGGTCGTGTGCTTGAGTTCACTTGTTCAGGGTCACTAAGGCCTCATCACTGGCTCAATCGGAGCTGTGATTAGCATGTACTTGGGACTATAAATAAAGAGAGAAGAAAACTGAAAACGCTGCAGCTGCATCGCAGCACAAAACCTACTTGTGTAGTTGTTCGTGAGTTGAACTTGAGCGTGATAGAATTGCCTAAATTTCCAACAAATAATGTGCACTGTTTTCTAATTGAATATATTGATCAAGGGAAAATCCTGTAGCATGTCCAGTCCAACTTTGCCAAGCTGTGCTGGGCTGATTGTCATGGAATGGTCCTGAAGAATAGTTGTCTATCCAGTAAAAAGGGAGTGGCAGTGGTACTGGTGTCTGGCTGGCTCTTGCATCTGACTTGTCACTGGCTCCAGACAGCTGCTAGTGGCTAATCCCACGACGGAGACATAAATGACACTAGGGTTTTTAGGGTCCATTTGGAGATTGCCTGTTGGTCTGTGGGAGGCAGAGCCTGTAGATGCGAATCATATGGCATGTTGGTTAGCAAGTTTCCCCATTGTTATTGGCTGTCCTTGCTATCGAGGGTGCAATTATTCATTTTGTAGCGAGGAGTTAACAAATCTAGAAAATAGAGAGAACTCTACAACAATCGCAAGTGATCTCATTGCTGAATAGAAAGTCCTTGGACCACCTTTAGATTATTCTCTTTATTGACACTGCTCATAGAATGTGTGACGTGTTACCGTATAGTTATATGCATAGAGACTGGGTATTACATAAAGTTCAGCAATATTTGAATTATGCGGACCCTGAAACCAAGACCAATCCCAGTTAGAAGTTTTAAGCCAAAGACACTACAATATTTTAGATTCAGTGTTTGTTGCTTAAACATGTAAAAGATCAGTGATTTTGCCGTGGTGACTATGACATTAATTTGCCTTTTTTGCAGATACCTTTGTATCATTATTCTCGCAGTTGGAGGACACCTTAAAGATGGAATTCCTCAGCAAGGTGCGATAGTTCAAGGCAGGTGTCTTTGTCATTAATTATGAGCTTTGTTCAGGCAAATGTATTGATTGCCTTTGCACGGATAAGTGGTTTGGACGACAAAGAACATGCAAGAGGAAATCATGAGACACCAATAACTTGGATTATGCTGGGATGCTGAGCTGTGACAGGAACTTGCACTTGCCCTGTAGAATCCTTGTTGCTCACATCGTTTCTTGATGTGTACTGATGGCAAGTTTGTGGTGATGCCAGTAATTATGCTGGGAGTTGGCTTCATTTCTTATCTGAATCGGGAGAACGACTTGACAATGCCGTATCAGAGTCTTGGTTTCCAGATTCCGTGGTGACCCACATGGTAAACCCTTGCGTCGTTGGTTGTGGTATATGGAAGCCCTTCGTAGAATTTGCTGTATCTGCTTTGAAGTTCTTCGAGCTTCAGTAAACTGGTAGAATGGTCCTTTTACCGTTACCTTAATTCTTTTTTGTTGGTGCTTTTGTTATCTGGTAGAATGGTATGTCTGACCATTGGATCATCCAGTTTTTTCCTGGTTCATGACTTCTAGAAGCCTCAAGGGTTGAAAATATCACTATCACTGGCAGATGGAAGAAATCATTGTAACTTAGGAGTGTCGATTACACTTTTAGTTTGATGTTTGTTGAACGTCACCTTTCTTATGCATGTATCATGTTAGGCATTTTTAGCTCATTGGCAGTGCACTACCAATCTTCCAAATGTAACATCACCAATGTATCTATATGAGTCGCATTATCGTGCTACTACTAGTTTCTAATTCCTAGTTTGTTTGCGATCCGATATCTGAAACCGATGGACGGCCAACAGTTACAAGCCTCTCTCCACGACACGAGTGACGACACTTTTTCGAGGGGAAACGCACATGACAACATAGTTTGTGCTAGCACTATCGTTTTGTTGGGCTTGTTGGCTTGATCATGCGCCGTACGTCTGGGACCTTGGCGTCATGTGTTTACGATGTCTCCAAAATGAGCTCATCGTGTCTCAGCTGTGTCAAAACTTCTTCCTCGTCCAGGACTCTGGGCTTACTTAACTAACCCCAGCTCACAAACATGGACGCGAAAGCTGGTCGGCATTGGCATCTGGATGTGTTCTGAACGGGGCAATTCGATCTGCGGCACGGCAATGAAGCACAAGCCGGCGCGTGCCGGCAAACTTGGGGCGCGGGACTCCGACGGGACAAGAGTGCGCTGTACACGGGCCCTTGCCTAGCTCTTCTCCAATTCTTCAATGGCTGTGGTTGTCTCTAGCAGGAGCTGTTGGATGTGATGTCGGGCAGTGGTATATACGAGCCGTAAGGTATGCATGTCTGCTTCTTCTGGTGTTCCGAGGTAGTGCTTCGGTGATCAGTAGCAATTTATTTATCCATGTTATATTTGGTCATAGTTGGATTCTCAATATGTGAACTTGTCCAGAACATTGCAATAGATGTTAGTGTCAGATTTATTATGTTTCGTGGCTACACAAATATTTTACTCCTGGCAAAAAGTTTTATTACCGTAATATAACATTGAGTATATACTTCTTGAAATTGCGAAGCTAGTATGTCAAATTATAATTTATCGTGTGTTCACTTATGCAGAAAAGTGGAGGAACACAATCCATAGTGCAATTTTCCACCGCGTGTTTATTCCTTGTGTTATCCACATATCTCTCGCGGCAAATTCCTGTGCCATCCAATTTCATCTGATTCCAGGTGTTCTAGACAATCTATATGATACGTTTTTGCACTTTACTCATTTGACATTAGTTATCGATTCTTTATCCGAATTACTTGTATGAGCTAGGAAGCGTTTAGTGACGGATGTACATTGCACTAAAATGACAACGTCTCTCCCTAGAAGATGGGAAGATGCTTAACTACTCCCTCATAACTTGTTAGAGGAGAATGATCCAACGCCTTACTAATTCTTGCGAAAGAGCTCCTCTTGTTGTGGGCAGTGTTGGAGGATAGATAGAGAGAATCGTATGCTCTTTTTCAAGATACTCCTACTGTCTTTTTTTTTTTTGAACGGTACTCCTACTGTCCTTATATCTAATCTTCGAGAACGAATCTGTTCTCCATGGACCGAATACTACTAGATCAAAGCTAGAGATAGGGGAAAAAAACAACAGCCATAAACCCCGTACTACTTGCTTCATCGGCAACCCGTAATCCTGGATCCAACCATCCTTTCGTTCTAGACCCACCGGTCATTAACCCGAGAGAAAACAACAGCGCTGCCTCCCTGGCGCTTGGCGGACGCTGTCGAGCCAAGCCCAGCTACGGCCGCCTCTGCCACGATGGGCCACGCCACACGTGAGAGACTCGCAAGCGGGGCCCATGATGAGTTGGTGTCTGTCTTCTCGCCCGCATTGCCTCGTCCGTTCATCTTCTACAGGCGATCTCGGCCGTCCGATCGTTTCCTCCTTCCTTTCGCCTTCCTCGTATACCCCGCCGCCGGCTATAAATAAAGCTTCTCCTTGGCCGAGTCCACCGTGCCCGAGTAGATAAGATCGCGCACGCCGCGAGCTCAGAGAAAATATCTCCCGATCCAACAAACCTAACCCTAGCAGCTAGGGTTTCGGCGATGGCGGCGGAGCCGAGGATGCGCGGTTCGGCTTCATCTCCCCGGAGGACGGCAGCGAGGACCTCTTCGTCCACCAGTCTTCCATCAAGTCCGAGGGCTTCCGCTCCCTCGCCGAGGGCGAGGAGGTCGAGTTCACCGTCACCAGCAGCGACGACGGCCGCACCAAGGCCGTCGACGTCACCGGCCCTGACAGATCCTTCGTCAAGGGAGGAGGCGGCG
>LAPY01001828.1:89856-100094 GCA_000970635.1 Eragrostis tef
TCTACCCCCCCCCGCCGGCGAGCCTTGTCGGGCTGGACAACGACGACTCGCCGCGCACGAGCCAGCAGCAGTCGGGCAGGAAGAGGCCCCGATCGGAAAATGGGGAGGAGGACGAGGACGACAAGGGGCACGACATGGAGCCGCAGGTGGAGGTGCGTCAGGTGGAGGCCAACGAGTTCTTCCTGCAGGTGCTCTGCGAGCGCAAGCCAGGCCGCTTCGTGCAGCTCATGGACGCCGTCAACGCCCAGGGCCTCGACGTCACCAACGTCAACGTCACGTCCTACAAGACGCTCGTCCTCAACGTCTTCCGTGTGCAGAGGAGGGACACCGAGGTGGCCGTGCAGGCCGACAGGGTCAGGGACTCGCTCCTGGAGGTCACAAGGGATTCCTACGCCGGCGTCTGGTCCTCGGCGCCGTCCGTCGGGAGCACCATCGACGTCAAGCTCGCCGGCGTCGACGTCAAGCTCGACGGCGGTGACGGCCAGGCACCGGCCGGGGCAGAGGATCACTATGCCGGCTACAACCATCTCCTGCAATACCTTGCTTGATTTGATTGTTTACCACTAGCAGCTAGTAATTCTGTCAAGATCACGTAATAATAAACGAGTAGTACTATAAGAAAACTGTGAATTGCAATCGGAGGCGTGTTGATTGATTAAAATGTTTAATTGGTTTATATGATATTTCTCGTTGCATTTTTCTGGCTTGGTTTTATGAGAATGGAACATAATGGAAAATTTTTGTTCTAAAACTTCGCGCAAATGGATCGAATTCGAATTGGATGGCAGTCTGGCCATTTTCACGATATATATCAATGTGATGAGTATTTTATGTATGAGACAACAAAAAGGATAATATGTTTTATGTATGTTCAATCATTTCTGCTAGGGAGGATGTAATGCCGAGCGGTCTCATATATAGGTGTCTCAACCAATTTCACGTGTTTTTTTTTTATGATGAAAAACGAGGAAGGTAGTTGTTTGCCATCTGGTCAGATGCTAAAATTTTGAAGTAACTATTGTATAAGTTGTAGATCGCAGTTGTTACTCAACTCACATATCTAGCTGCTTTCTACGAAATTACAGAATTACTACGAGACAACAGAAGAAAACATCCATGGTAGAGGCCCTCTCATGCAGTAGACTTGCCCCAAGGATTTTCTGGTGGCCTATGTGTTGAGACCACCCATTGTCTATTATAAGCATAAACAGTTTCAAAAATTCTGAAACAAAAATACAAAGTCTTCTTTTTTTGCGAGGGGAAAATGCAAAGGCTTCCGTCTCTTAATAAAATTTATTTAATGAAAGTTAGAACAATTTTTAGATAGCTTAAAAGTAAATAAAAACTACATTATTGTCAATTCAGACTCTTGAGGGAGTAGATCAGAAGGTTCAACAGAGCATGTCCCACGTACCTCTATTATCGTTGGATCAGGCGATCTAACGGTGTATATGCTCCGAATGTTCTTTGGGGCTGCCCCTTCCTCGCTCTTGGACAAGCCTGTCTCGCCGCCGCCGCCGCCGCCGAGCGAACAAGCTCTTCCCGGATCGACGGTGAGACCCAAGAGCCCCGCTAATGGCGAATGAGGCTGCAGCTCTCGAGCCGTCGGCACTTGACAAGCCCCCGCTGCGGGATGCCTCCGTAGACGAAGAGACCCGGGCCCTCATCGTTCCCGACGCTGCCGACCTCCCGGCTTTTCCGCCCTCCGCAGTCGAAGCCAACTTCGCGCGCTACTTCTACCCTGGTAATAGGCCCACGTTCAGACTTGATTGATGTAAATTCTTTTGAGCTTGCGATTGGGGTATGTTTGTTCATAGCGAGTGAAACTTGTTTATTCAAAATGTCTGTCGAGACATTGCCGCGTAGAATAACTTACAGACGAACTTTTATCTTTGGAACGCGCTGTTATAACTTGATTCTCGGCTCATTTCTATTAATATATTCTCCATATGATCATTTCCCCATTATTGGAGGTTGAATTTCTTCATGTGGGCTAGTATGATGTTCTTTGGTGTTTAATCCATTGGCGGGTCTTGAAATGTTGGGTTGGATTGGTTTACTCAATTACTATAGGAGCATCAGAATTCAACTTATTTTTCAAGGAAGCAGGGGAAAATAATCCTGGCTTTTGTACTGTTGAAAAAATTCTTTCCCACCTCTTATTTGTGGACCGTTTCCCATATTTATTTGACGTATTGGAACATTTTAGAATTTTCTACTATCATGCTGAGCCAGAATATCTACTGGTTACAAGAACTCCCCTTCAAGTGGTCTAATACTCTAATTCAACTCTTTCACTTTCTTGGGCAGATTTTCTCAATCCAGGACATGATCAGTATGTGTACCGCCATCCAAATGGGTAGGCTTACAATTTTTGTAACTCAATGTTTAGCTTCTTAAGGAAAAGTTAATCTGTTCTTTGGTGAATCTTGTATTATTAACTCTAGGTAGTAATTGAAGAATGACAAATAAGTGATTAAATACATAGTTATGATATTGTTTTTATCGGCATACAAATGGTTGGTTCTTGCATTAGGTTTTCTGCTTTAACTCTAGTTACAAGTGCCAATACCTTCATGTTCTTTGATTCAGTGCACACTGAAATTTCTGCCGGACCTTAACATTGAATCTTATGTTTGCTTCCATTTGCTTAAAAATGTTAGATTGTGTGTGGTTGGTTTAGCTCCATCCCATGTTGCATTTAAAGAGGAAGGAGGAATAACTGCTGTTGACTTCAATGTCGGCAAGTCAGATCGCAGTGGGATGAAAGTCACAGGGAAGCGCAAAAGGGTAACAAGATTGCTTAAATCATGTTTCCTGTTCGGTTAAATAAATGGTATGCATGAACTGATGCTCATAAGCTGATTTCTCATTGCAGAATGCACAACACTTGCAAGAAAATTCAGCGTTGTGCAAAGTTTGTGTAAATGATAAGTCTTTTATCGTGAGGTTGATACCCTTGATCTTACTATCAAGCATGTTTGACTTTACTGTTTTCTGAACTGAGGTGTTACTTATGTGGAACTTTGACAGATGTTGTGTGAAAGGCTCACTTTTGGAGATCAATGATAGATTGATCACACAACCAGATCTTCTCAATACTTCTGTGAGTATACTTTGTTGTCTGGCAAATTGCCCGTATTTTGACTTTATACGTGTTAAGTCTTCCCCCCTGTCACATACAGGCTGACAGAGAAGGGTATATAGCAATCTTCCAGCCAAAACCTGCTGACTGGCTCAAAATGAAGGATAATTTTCTTAGTTATGAGGACTACAAGATCTTGAAAGGAGCGTGCTGAGATTCTTAAGGTACCGATTGCCATACTTTTACTCATTGGTTTCATAGCAGCAATGAACTTGAACACATTTCCCAACAGAACTTGTCTGAATCCTTTTAGACTATTGTCATATTTTCTTCTTGCAAATGTTTTATGGTGTGCAATTTAATTTTGTTTTTCTGTCCATGCAGGAGTTTTTAACTTGAAGACAGCACTTCATCAATTAGCTTGATGATATCTTTGGTGGTCCTGATACTCTGCTTATGAAGTCTCTGTATTGGCCTTAATTAGGAAGTTTTGCTCGGGCCTTGCTGGGCAGTATGACACAAGTTTCATCAGCTAATTACTGCCTACTGTAATGCTACGTTTCTCAAACTACCAAGCTGCAAGGCAAACATAGAAATATTTCTTGTATTGGAAAATTTTAATACGAAAGCACTGAGAATGTTTTACTAATTTATTTGTTGGGAAATTGAGAAGCCATGATATAATAATTTGTAACTGTAGTACATCACTTCACCACGTAATGTGCTTTTCGAGTGGATGCACACAAAAATCAAAAGATTCATGCATAAAAGCTATCTTCAGTACAAAATAAAAACAAAAATGATGCAACATACAGTACATCTGTGCATGATCTGTACCGTTGGGACCAAAGAGTATAGAGTATACAGAAGGTTGGGCTGCACGCTACCAGCTACCTTCTGTCTCAGCTTGCATAGCTGTCCATAATACATTTCATGCTGAATCATAAAAAAAGAAAATGTCTAAAGAATCAAATCCTCATGTCAATTTTTTTTTTAGGAAATTCTGGACATAATTTTGTATATGTCAGTTCACATGGTATTGCTAGTGAACAACCTAATTGTCATGCTTGTATGCAGCGAGATTTCCTGGCTGTGCTGACTGTCAACTATTGTAAATTTTCGCATGAGACATGAGTCATTATAAAACAGCAACATTTTCTTTTCTCATTACAACTCTAAACGTTTACACCATCTGAGAGTCATTCATGTTTTTCCTTGTCGAGTCCAATTTCAACAAGCTGAATGTTTCCCTGTAATGAGGTAGCCTTGCACGATGGCAGGAAGGAGAAACCATCCAGAAGCTTCAAACACTTCAAGCCCCACTTCACCATCAAAAATTCGATCAAATGGTGACCACTGCATAGAGAAATCTAATGACATAAATATAGCTGGCAACGCTTGTTCCAAATGAAAAGGGGTGAAAAGATTCATTGGAACCTGCGATTATGGTATGTTGTTATGAATACCGACCCAGGAGAATTTTCCAGGAGAAAAGAAACAGTAGCAAATAGGTTGTCAAAATCTGCAAATGGAAAAGGGGTAGGTGATGAAGAAACTGCCATCACATATTCACGAACTCACATAGCCACCCATATACCAGTAACTTATTGAACAGGGTAGAGCAGTAGCTCACTTGCTGAATCATAAAGCACATCAGCTCCAAGAATTATGTCAGGATGCAAATCGAATATAGGTTCATCCCAATCGCCCCAGGTAAGTCCCAATACCTGCATGGTCATTGTGCAATGGTAAGATTCGAACTCCGGTACAATGTAGCGTGTGAAATTCTTTTGTCCAAATGAAACCATACCGTGCAGTTGGCATCATTGAGAGCACATATCTTTCTGATGTTGTTCAGTACCTACTCGTTGAAACATGAGGAAAAACAGTTATTACTGAAACACAGGCAAGTATCAACAACCAAAAAAGAATTCCTTATTAAGATGGATTTAAACTAACTTCTGTATTGTGTGCAATGTCGGTTAGTGTGACATCTGCTCCAATCTTTGCAGCTACTAAGCCTGGTAGTGAGGTTCCGGCACCAAGCTGTAAGTCGTATACTCAAAATTAGGAAATCGTGGAACATGCTATAATTCAATTTGTCACTGTTGCGAATTGGCAGTGGATTATTGTGGCCCTTATCCTTTTATTCATTAAACAAAGATAGCGGAATATGGAATTCCAAACACATAAGAGACTGTTCAAAGCGTCAAACATGGGAGACTAGTGCTACGTTAAGAAAATGAGACTTTGTCCTCAGCCAAGGCTGTTAAGTCTTTAGTGAAATAGACCATAACAACCGATAGTGATTGCCATGAACATTCAGGGGTAGTCTGTCTTGCATAAATCTGAGACGCACCTCAACAACCCTGGAGCCGGAGAAGCGTGATCTTTGCTGCCACACGTACTCCGCGAGAATGATACTGCATGGCCAGACAAACATCCCGTAGTCCTCTTCGATATTCTGCAGACTCAACCAAAAGCAGTTCTTCAGGACAGGACAGTGTGCAATTATTCAAACATAGCAATAGCAAGTAAAGCAGGAAAATCCCATGTAGATTCGTGCAGTGCAAGAAGAGGACAGTTGAACTGTTCAGCGGACAATCTGCCAGAAACATACTGTTGGCAAAGTCAATCTGTTTCAACTTTGACTATCAATTACGAAAAGTATAAATAATGTTGCTAGATTCATCATGAAATCAATTATCATAATATGTAATTTTTCATACTTGACATGATATATTTTTATAGATATTAAAAGTCAAAGTTGAAAAGATTGACTTTGACCGAACCCTGGAATGCTTATATTCTGGAACGGAGGTAGTATATACTCAATGTTGCATATACTACAAGCAAAGACCAAATATCCAAGCCAAAAATGACTTGATAGCACGGCCAAAGCTTTGCCACATTCCACCGAACACTTGCTCTGCATCAAACACCACCAACAGCCGGCACTCTGCACTGCCACGTTACTTGTGCAGCATTAGAGTTCGAAAGAAATGCCCAGGCCCAGTGGAGCAGTTGTTCCCGGCAAGATGTACCCGGGGCGACGGGAGCATGGAGTGGGACGAGCTCAGTGACAAGCGGCAGTGCGCGTACCTCGATGATGTCCACGCGAAGGTCGTGGTCGCCCTCGGACGCGCTGCCACCAAAGTAATGCCGGGACACAGTGGTCATACGGGCTGGAGCAGCGGCGCTCCGGCCGCCGGAGGGGGCGCCTTCCATCGCGACAGCCTCCGAGTCACGTTCTCTTCGCATCAGGTGCCGAGGGAAGCGAGGGAACAGAGCACGGTTGCGATAACACGTCTATAAGGTTTAACGAAAATGTCACGCTCGATGAGGGGATGTAGCTCAGATGGTAGAGCGCTCGCTTAGCATGCGAGAGGTACGGGGATCGATACCCCGCATCTCCAATTTTCTTTTTCCGTCGGAGGAAACCGACTCACTCCGCCTTTCAGGATTTATTTTTTTTTGTTCGAAAATTGAAATCGAAACCGGCAAATCGACGCGACCGGATGGGGGGACGCCGTCGTCCCCGCCGGGCAGAGGGCGGCGCTCCGGACAACTCGGCCGCTAAGCCCTCCTCCTCCAGCGACCAGCAAAAGGTCCCTCTCTCCCAGCATCCCGAGGAGGAGGATGTCAAAGCCGCCTTTCAGCTGGCCGCTCAGACCGCGCAGCACCCTCAACCTGCTGCTCTAGAGTTCTTCGCATCCTCGGTGCTGCCGGACGTGGAGCGTGATGTCGTCCGATTGCTGATCGCCGGCAAACACGGCCTCTCCAGCCTGGACATTGATAGCCTATCCTGTGTGCTGCTGCCTCACCCGCTACCCCATGAACTGTCTTCAAGTCGGCCTCCTCCGCAGCCGAGCCCAAAGATCAGGCAGGTCATCGCTGACAAGAGCAGAGGTATGACAAAATGGTATGATGGCTTGCTTCGACTAGCAGATGCCGCGCTGTGTAAGTTTGCCCACCAAACTGGGGTACAGTATGAGCTTCATACTATATATGGTGAAAGCGTACTGGAGGATGACGACTACGACCAATATTTCCACATCAATTTCATGGCGCAGCCAAGAGAGGAGCCTGGTTCTAGTTCTTGTGTAGGACTGGGGCGTCGTCTTTTTTTCTTTGCTGAAGCTCCTCGCCCTCGAGACCTTGAGTTTCATGAAGAAGATGTTTCCTTGTGCTGCCTGGTTGAACCATCACCACAGGATATCGGTACGATCATTCTCCATGCTCTTTTCGCTTCGATATCATTTTGTACTGGACCTAAAAACTAGTACTGCCTCTTGAAATCATTAGGCTTGCACATGTTCCCATCCAAGATGCTTTTAAAAATGTTCTTTGTATATATGTTTTTGCCACCTGTAGCGAAATTTTGACGTATTTATTTTGAAGCTTTTCCTGATCTTATCCTTGTATTGCAAAGAGTGTTTCCAAGTCCATGAATGGAACCTTTTCTGCCCCGATGAATATTTTGGTTCTGATATATCTAATAAATTCAGTAACCATGCACTTGCTTTTGTGAGATTTGAGATGCATACCCAGTTAGCGGAGTTATTTATCTGGATTGGAAATTATCATGTGCATAATATGTATCAATTGTAAAGCATCAGAATCTATGACTAAGCAACCACACCAGGAACACTCAAAACTCAATTTTCTCAGGCAGTTCTAGTGTATAAACTCATGGAAATTCGCATATTGAACTTGGGTATATGATTTCCTCATGTTAAGCTAAATGTTTTAGGATCATGGATTTTTCTTCCTCGGTTCAAGTTATCATCATTACGTATTCTACTATGTGGCTAATCCTGCTTATGTGCAAATGCAGATAATTGCATTGCTTGCTTGACCGATAAAGTCAAAATCAATCACCCTGCTGTTTACCCTCCTGTTCTTTGCTATGGTGGGCAGTGCTACGAGATTGATAAAATCAATCATGAGTGGGATTTTCGGCCAGTCCTGGGTATCGATTACCTATTTTTTGATGCTGTCAGGGACAATTATCTTGTGGAATATCTGCATAATCAATTTTCTCGCATTGACGCCTACTGCTCGAATTTGACCGATGGTCCTCCAGCTGTAAATTATTGTAGACAGCTTTCTTGATACTTTTGTGGTTGTACAACTTTAACATGGATATTCCTACAAAGCAGACCACTTGTTACTTCTCGCTTTCTTTCAAATTATCTGCCCCTGAGGCTTTATTGTTGTCTATCCAGTACAAACAATTAGCATTGGATTTATTGTGTGTTTGTATGCTATTTCGTTGAAGCTGTGGGTTTTCTTAGTATTATTTGGATGTTGCTGCTTGGCTCAATGGTTGCGTGGTGCAGCACGTTATTTTTTTTTTATTTCAAACTCGGTGAGAGATCGTGTATAAGATGATTGGCCGTGCTTGTGCAACTTATATGTCCTTTTCTGGGTTTCAAATTGTAAATTTTAGATTTCTTACTGAAGAGAGTTGTCAGCGATGTTTGCTAAAGCCAAAGTAAAATCTACTACATTCTTTTTTGTTGTTGTTGTTTCAGACAACAAGAATGAACTAAAAATCTTGTCTGAAACGACATCAAAAAAAAGAATGGAGGGAGTAGCATTTTTCTTTTTTAGCGCTATCCAAACTCACAAACGAATTTCCAGTAAATGGGCCACACCTTATGCACTCAATCATGATTTAGATTTGCTTCAAATTATATTATACCAAGTTATTAATATACAACTATGCTATTCTCCTCAATGATGAAGTGCCAGAATCAAAACGATTACTATTGTGCCAAAAAAACAATGTTCTCGTAATTTGATTTTTTATTAATAGATACTCCCTTCATTCTTTTTTATATGACACCATCTATTTTCGTTACTTTGACCATTCGTCTTATCTATAAATATTTGTGTAAATAGCTAAGTGTATAAGTTACCTTTAAAGCGCTTTTGATGATATATTTAAATCAACGGTGTCATATAAAAAAGAACGGAGGGAGTAACTTCTTGTCACGCACACCAAAATTGTTAGAAGTATTTTAGTCTGCAGGTTACAATGCAAAACATCCTTGAGTTGCTTTAAGGGCGTTTTGGGACATGCTTTAGGTGGTGTTACAGGCCAATCAGTGACAAGAGGTGGTGGTTATGTTGGATCATAATACGATATAAACATAGTAACAACTTCGGTCTCAATGTACTTGTCAAACATGGCCATGAGTTGCTTGTCAGTTTCGACTTGTGGAAAGCATTTCAGTTCCTCATCATGGTACTGAACAGTGACAAGTTCCTTGTAAGAAGGAGGGAACTCATCCACAATCGACTCAACAAAGTCCTTAAAGTTGTGGTTGTATAACTTTATGATCAGTGAATATGCCTACAAAGCAGACCGCGATTTTTGTTTTTGTTGTTTTTCACTTTTTTTCAAATTATCTTCGGTACATTCTGATATGGGCGAGAGGATGCTGTCCACTGCAGGTCATGAGTGACATTTTGATCACAGAAAATTGAGAAGACACAAATGCAATGGGGATGTAGCTCAGATGGTAGAGCGCTCGCTTAGCATGCGAGAGGTACGGGGATCGATACCCCGCATCTCCATTTATTTTATTTTCTTTTATTTTATTTTATTTTATTTTATTTTATTTTATTTGGTGCATGGTGTTTTTGTTCTGTAAGTAAATTTCCAGTTTCGACTAGTGGCGTGTTAATTGTGATCGAAGAGCTGGTACTTGCAAAAGTAGTGGTACAGAAACAAGTGCTTGAGCTTTTTCCTGTTCTCCCGCTCTGTTTACAAGTAGTGATCTCTAGAGACATTTACATTTACATGGTGAGGTAGTCTGGTAGGTTGTTGGTTGAGCCGAGGATTTTGCCGCCGACGTCCGGGAACGTGTCGTGCCCCGGCAACGCGGCGACCCTGCCGTCGGCGGCCACGTGCACGGGGTACCTCATCAGGTGCCCCTGCATCGGGGCCGCGGCGTCGTCGGCCGCGTACCTCGTCCAGTTGTCCCTGGCGACGCGGTTCACGGTCCTGACGCACTCGGGCGACTCGGGCCGGTCCATCTCCGGGCGGCGCGCGACGTCCCTGCCCAGATGCTCCTCCCACAGCGACGCCCTGTACCGGCGCACCTTGCCGTCGGAGCGGTGGTGCGGCTGGTACGCGCCGACG
>LAPY01001829.1:35317-47729 GCA_000970635.1 Eragrostis tef
CCGACTGGCCGCACAGTCGGCACGCCCGACTGCATCGCGCGCGGCACAGCCCCGACTGACTGCGCAGTCGGGACAGTCCCGACAGGAGCACTGAGGGATCCATCCTGCACAGGTGAACTACTAGCAGCAACATCAGTCAAGTTAGCACCTACAGATACATCCCCTGAACCGGAATTAAGCAATGAAGGTGGAAGGAGAAGGATTTCTGATCTGAGACGGGCACCGGCATTGGAATGCAACTTTGAAAAAAGAAAGACATCTTCATCAAAAACGACATCTCGAGAAATATACACCCGACCGGTAGCAATGTCAAGACACTTGAAACCTTTGTGAATGTTACTATAGCCAAGAAAGGTGCACTCCTTTGAGCGAAATTCAAACTTGTGATGATTATATGGTCTAAGATTCGGCCAGCAAGCGCAACCAAATATTCTTAAGGAAGAAAAATCTGGTTTGACATGGAATAACCGTTCAAGGGGAGTTGAAAACTTAAGGACTTTACTAGGAGTCCGATTAATGAGATAGGTGGCTGCTAAGAACGCTTCATCCCAATATTTGAGTGGCATTTTTGCGTGCGATAAAAGGGATAAACCAACTTCGACAATGTGCCGGTGTTTGCGTTCGGCAGAGCCATTTTGCTGATGTGCATAGGGGCACGAAACATGATGGGAAATTCCTATTTTTGAAAAGAAGGAATCAAGTTTCTGATATTCACCCTCCAATCAGATTGAACGGATATAATTTTTCGATCAAAAAGTCTTTCGACTAAAGCTTGAAATTCATGGAATTTTTGAAAGACCTCAGATTTGAACTTTAACAAATAAATCCATGTAAATTTGCTAAAATTCATCAATAAAGCTCACATAGTATTTATATTCTTCTAACTGAATTCGGTGCTGGACCCCAAACATTAGTGAATACAAGTTCAAGAGGATGAGTAGAGACACTATGAGACTTGGGATATGACAGTTGGTGGCTCTTGGCTTGTTGACAGGCATCACAAACTGAGCTATTATTTGAATCAACTAAAGAAGAAAGTTTAAAATCACGAATAACTCTCTGAACTATGGGACTTGACGGATGGCCTAAACGGCGATGTCATTGCTCAAAGGATGGCTTATTGACTCCAAAAACTTGCTTGGTGGACGATGGTGCAGGAAAGGCATACAACCCCTTGCGACATGGCCCCCTAAGAAGAGTTCTCCTCGTGTCCCGATCTTTGATAAGAAAAAAATAGGGATGATACTCAAGAAAAACATTATTATCAAGAGTTAGACGATGAACGGAGACAAGGTTTTTCTGGGTTTTGGGGACATGAAGTATATTGCGAAGTTGAAGATTTCGAACAGGGGTATGTATAGTAGAGTGACCAATATGACATATATCCATACCTGCACCGCTAGCGGTGTGGATTTGTTTCGTACCATTGTACTTGTCTCGGACGGCTAGCTTGTCAAGCTCGGCCGTGATGTGATCTGTCGCGCCCGTGTCGGTGTACCAGTAGGGGTCGATGTTGTAGGAGTTCATGGTCGCTGCAACATGCTTTGCATCTGGTACAAAGTTTTCTTCATACCGATGCCAGCATCGATCTACCGTGTGCCCAGTCTTGAAGCATACTTGGCAGAGAGGTCCTTTGCCGCGGTTGAAGTTGCCGCGACTGCCTCCTTAACGGTGTGGAGGGCCATTGTTATTGGCGTTGGATGACCCTCCACGTCCTCGACCTGCGCGTCCTGCGCCTGGATTGCCGGGACCGCGGCCCTGACTGACTGCGCAGTCGGCCCCGACTTGGGTTGATGTTGCCGTGTCCGACTTGCTGGGGGCGTTCGCGGAATTGCCGCCAGAGTTGGCAGCCTGTAGGAGATCGACTCGGGTCTCGTAGGCGAGGAGTTGAGAGTACGCCTTGGCGACGGTGACAGGTTCCCGCTGCGCCAAGATCGAAGAGACGACCGGTTTGAAGTCGTAATCTAGCCCGGTGAGTATGTACTTAACGAGCTCGTCGTCATCAAGACGATGCCCAGCAGCCGCCATGTCGTCGGCAAGTGCACGCATCTTGCCGACATACTCAGCGATGGATTGATTTCCCTTCTGAGCGGTGGCTAGAGCCAGCCGTGTATTCACGGCGCGTGCGCGGGTCTGAGACGGGGACATGACTTCGATCTCAGCCCATGCGGCAGCCGCAGTTTTCTTGGCCGCTACCGGAGTCATCGCCTCTTTGGAAAGAGACGAGAGAAGAAAGCTAAGAACTTGCTGATCCGTAGCATACCAGGCCTCATAGGCCGGGTTGAAGATCTGCACATCCTTCCCATCAACCTTGCCGTCAATCTTCTCGGCAGGGGGGTGATAACACCAGAGAGGTGACCCATTAGACGCGCTCCTCGTACGGTGGCGAGGATTTGTGCCTTTCATGTTGTATGGTTGGCTCTCGACAGCTTCTCAGAGATCGCGAACCCAACCAAGGGATTGATCGGGATGGAGGAAGTGCCGGACATGATGAACAATGGTGATGTGGTAGGGTTTGTTTATGGAGGCTCTCATACCATGTAGAAAACCAGAGGAGCGGAAGAATTAGGTGAAACGCCATGCCTCTCGGCTACGGCGACTGCGTGTTATATAGGCATGAAACATCCTCATGCGTGGAGTACAAGTTAGGATCTGTTACGGTTGAGATTTGGTGTTATCTGTACAATAGATTACAGCTATCAAACTAACTACCACCGTATCTCAACCACAACAGATTAAGTACATGTTTATCTCTAACAACTCCAACTCCGAGATGGCGGAAATTGCGATCCGGCCGTCTGGCGGGCCGTGGAGGTGGAGCGAAGGTGGCTTGAACAGAGACGAAGGCGGCCTGAGAAGAGATGCCGGCGGCCTTCTAGGTGCCGTATGGCCGGAGCCGGCGATTACATGAATGGCATGCCATCACCCCATGCATGTCACTATGTCAATGCAGCTGACGTTTAAATGAGCATAATGCAAGAGTCATTTCGGAAAGGTATTAGTACTATTCCTTTTCGAAAGGATGTCATTTGGAATTTGTATGCCTTCAAAAAAATCCGTACATGGACACATACCCTGAGTTTGGTTGGTAGCAAATAATTCCATCCTAATCTATGCTTCAGAGTTCCATTCACAACATGAGCGAATTATGAAAGTGCTCTGTTTGGCTCACAATTGAAAGCGATGTTCAAACTCAGGTGCCCGAAATAATATAGTACAGGTTATTGTTTTCAATGTACAAACGAAGGCTGATCAAAGAAGCGAGGGAAAGGAAGGTGAAAAGAAGTTCGTCACCATGGCACCAAAAGTCGTATCAGTAACGGGAGAGCTTGGCCTTTCACATAATCCAGGTCAACAATGGTGGATTTGTAGATGCTAGAGTAAAGTTCAAAGACTCCACCTCCCAATAACCAAGTACTGCACAATCTCATCTGATTTGTTTTCCTCCAGCGTCTCACTGTCTAGTCTATACCTTGTATTACTGATTGCATAAGGATTCAATTACAGCATGTTCACTGAGGCTGCTACTTTAGTAGAATGACCTTTGTTATATAGGAGGCAAGGCAAAGTTCATGCATCAAGTGTTGGGCATGCCATTCTTTCCCCTCTTCAGGACTTGTCCAGTTAATGTCAGAGCTACACTATCTCCATTCATACACTTCTCATTTTTATTTTGCCCAAGGTGATTTCCCATTAGCTGAAAATGTGCTGAAGATGAAGCCCATTGTTGATCGCTAAGAATCTACTACAATTTTGCTTTCTTTTGACAAGAAGACAAGTTATAGTCAGATGCAGTGGTATGAAACTACTATGAATATCCTGAGTCAAATCAAAATATAAAAAGAACCTATGATTATCTGTTAGTACTGCACAACTGCTATCCTCATTAGAAGAGTTCCGGGCAGGCGGACAGAGCATGAACACCATATACAAGGACCTGTTCTGCATCTGTATGACATCACTCCGGCCATGGCAGTAATAAACTAATAATAGATAGATGGCCGTGATGAGTAGTTCACCATCGCCTTCTCTGCTGGCCGCTGTCTATCTGAAAAATGTCATGGCAGCTTAGCTTAGCATGCTGATAAAATGCTGTCAGAATTGGTGAAAGAACAGTTACTGTTCACAAATCGCAATCTTCTCCTAAGCCTAGTTCCACTTCCTTCTACTGTTGCGATGTACAGCGCCGAGTGATCCACGGCCGCCGCCGCCGCCGCCGCGTCGGCCCCAATCCCCTGTTTCTTCTTCTCCGTCGAGGGCGGGGACCGCGGGATGGCGGAACTAGCTCTATGGCTGGACGGTGCCGTGGAGCGGATACGAGATGCCGGTGGCCTCCTTGGCGTGGGAGAGCGGAGCTGCCGAGCCGCCGTGGTGAGATAGCCAGCCGCCGGACGCCGTCATGGGCTCTCACCGCCTTGGATCGGTGAGCCGGGAGCTCATCTGTTACTGGTGGAGGTCGCGTTCATCGTGGAGCTTGACGAAGAATGTTGTATTCGTCTAAGGTGCTTGAATTTCTAGTTGTGCGTTTCGGCTAATTGCACATGGAAGTCTAGTTGTTCTGAAATGCAAGAGAATGATTTCGAGCCTCTACAACAAACCACCTGATCTTCAGTTACAAATAAGTTACATGACAGTTTGGTACACTTCACAATTCAGAACGGTTGTGGACAGTTGGTATGATTTGTTTTTAGAAGCCTGAAACCAAATAATATTGAGTATACACCAGGCATCTGAACTTTGGATTATAAAGTAGACAAGAGCGGTGATCTATTTTTGTTTGAACTAATTAATCAACTGGGGGACAATCATCACTGGAAAGCTTGAGGTGAAATTTTTGGGGTTAGAGAAGGAAATGTAAGTCTCTTCAAATCTCCAGACACCAACTGAGCCAAATGTTTGGTCAGCGACCGAAGAGCTTGATCAGTGTGTCTCACAGGGTATAGATGATCAATGATGATTGCTCGTGACTGAAGCATAAATCCTAGGATTTTTCTCCCATGAAAGTGTTATAATAAACATCTAGCTATTCCTCCAGAATTCGGAAGTCCAAACACAGCTTGGGAGAATAATCATCTTCGCATTGTGCATCCCCATCCCCATCTGATTTGTTTTCCTCCAGTTTCTCACTGTCTGTTGTTACTCAGAACTACCGTTCTAGGAAAGTAGCTTCTTGCTTCCACTACGACTTCTGCCTTTAACTTGAGCATTATATGGGATGCCAAGTTCGCACATGACGTGATGGAATCCAATTCTTTTTCCCCTTCTCATGTATTTTTTAAAAACTAGTCATGATCTTCTGGTCCCTGACAGAGCGATAGATCCCTTTTCATGCTCTTGTCATTTTTCTTACACTGAAGCTTATTTCCATTCACTTTTAATTAAACTGCATTCTCAACAGGCACTGATCTAATCTACAGAAGTTGTTTTCCTCCGGCATCTCACTGTTTAATCTACAGTTCCAAGTACTGATCTCATACGAATTTAGTACCATTCGGCAAAAGAAAAGGAGTTAGTCTATATTTGGTGACAAAATTATAGACAACCATAGCTTCCGGTCTTCACTGAAGCTGATACTTCAATGGAATTACCCTTATTATATGGGAGGCCAAATGCATGCATGAAGCGATGGGCATGCCATTTTTCTTTCTTCAATGATTGGTCCAAGTCAATGTCAGAGGCACACCACCTCCATTCATGCACTTCACGTTTTCATTTTGCCGGAGGCGTTTTCCCGTTAACTTAGAATAGGGTGTTACTACCTTATTCTGGTAAAGCAGCGGGTCTGCAGTTGGTATGCCTCCATCAGCATATGGATACAAGGGCTCCCATGTAACTGAAAATGTGTCTCCAAACCTCGATGCACCAATTGGCTAAGTGTTTTGGAAAACCTACTCTTTTTTTTGCGAGAAAAAGCTGGCATTTGGAATTTGTATGCCTCCTAAAATCTATACGGCGCACTGAACTTTGAACTTTATTTGAGAATTACTGTCACAATAGTATGAGCCTGATTTACTATATAACTGCCATCCAAATGATCCAGAAGAGTTCCATGCACAATTTGAGCAAATTCTGAAAATGCTTTGTCTGGCTCACTTTGACCGTGACATGCTATTGCTATTACATGAAACGATGTTCAAACTTCAGATGCCCGAAGGAATACACAATGTGTGTCTCTATGGACAAACGTACCTATGCTAATCAAACCAGAAAGGTCTGTATCTGGGATACAAAACTGTAATGTAGCCTCTGCAAATTGTCGGTGGTATGGCGCCGAGGAGTGCCTAGCAACCAATGCTCCAAACGCTAGTATCAGTTACGGGAGAGCTTTCACGTGTCACAGGATTCGGGACAAGAATGGTCGTTCAGTAAACTCTGGAGTAAAACTCAAAGCCTCCACATCCCATTAACCTCGCACTTTGCAACGTCATCTGTTCTGTTTTCCTCCAGCATCTCACTGTCCAGCTAATAGTTCTTGCTACTGATTGCATGAGGAGTCGGTACTTTTCGTCAAAAGGCAGGAAAGTATAGCCAACCATAGCTTCCCCTTCAGTGAGACTGCTACTTTAGTGGAAATACCCTATTTATATAGGAGGCCAAGTTCATGCTAGCGATGAGCATGCTATTCTTTCCTTTCCTCAAAGACTTGTCCAGAGGTAAACCATCTCCATTTATGAAGTTTACATTTTTATTTTGCCGGAGGTGTTTTCCGATTCACTTAAGTTTCATTTGCAAAGGACACGTAAACTCATGAGCACCAATACGCATGGGTGATTAAGAAAGGGTTTTACTACCTTTTTCTGGTAAAGCAACGGGTCTGCAATTGGTATGCCTCCATCAGTATATGGACACACTGGCTCCCCATGCAACTGAAAATGTGCTGAAGATGAAGCCCATTATTGATTGCTAAGAGTAGTACTTCAATTCTAGAGTCAGTAGCAGTGGTATGAAACTATGATCATCCTGAGTCAAAAGGGAAAAAGAAAACTATGATTATCAATTAGTAATTCACAGCTGCTATCCTCATCAACTGATCAGAAGAGTTCCAGGCAAAGCATGAACACCATATATAGTGACAACACAATATACATTCTCTAATGGTTAATTAATGGGAGTAAGTGCTCATCTTTTGAGAGAGAGAAAAAAATCTGAAGTGCAAGCAAACGCTTTCAAACTCCATTACTAAATTACATGACCTTCAGTCACAACTCACAAATAAGTTCGAGGACAATGGTAATAAGTACTGCCTCACTAACATTGTGCAATAGAAATGGTTGTCTTTGTGGATAAGTAGCTACAAGCATTCCCCAAAAGGCAAGAAGGGGACAAATAATCCTCGGCGTAACGAAGTTTTCAGAGTGCCTCTTGAAAGGTGCAGAACAACATTTCACTGCACGAAGCAATCCTTTGCCATTTTTCCCGTGATGGTCATGTTCTGCATCTCTCTGAGATTTCTCCGGCCATGTCTGTAATAAGAGACAGATGGCCGTGATGTTCTTCATCGACTTCTCTGCCGGCTGCTGTCTGCCTGCCTGATTCCAATCCAGAACAGTAGCAATCTGAAAAATATCATCGCAGCTTAGCATGTTGATTAAATGCTGTTAGAATTGGTGAAATAATTGTTATTAACGAATCAAGATCTTATCTTAGGCCTGGTTGCCACTGCCTTATGTCTGTGTATAGCGGCGCCGACAGCTCCACGGCCGCCGCCGCGACTTCCCCATCTCCTGCCTTCTTCTTCATCTCCGGGGACTGCGCAATCGGGGGACTAGCTATCTGGACAGGCGGAGATCCATGGATCGGAGACGGTGCGAGAAGATATTCCGGGGGCCTCCTCGGCTACCGGAGCCGGCGAGCCGCCACGGTGAGATAGCCGCCGGACGCGTCAGACGCCCATTTTACATTCAACCCCCTACCGCGATCCGTCAATTGTCAGAAAACACCTTGATTTGGATCGTGACTATTGATCGCGATCCAACATATTTACATAAAACCCCCTGATTTGGATCGCGACTATTGATCGCGATCCAAATTATTTACAAACTAGTCCCCGTTTCGCCAGCCGTCTCTGTTCTTCCTCCCCTGGCTGCGGCTACGGCGACGGCGGCCTCGTCGCGGCGACTGGACGGACTTCCGCCTCCGCCCCCTTCGCCTCCGTACCTTCCCTTCCCACCGCTTCCCTCCTATTCTGGCGAGAGGGTCTCTGTTCCTAGCGGGGAGCTCGTCGATCCTGCCGGCGAATGGATGCATTCTTCTAATTTGCGGCCGCTATTTCATTAGTGTACACGCTTACTGTGAATTTGACCCACTTCGAATCCATGGCGTCTGGGACAAGGTTAAAAATCTGTGGATGTGTTTTGGCTGATTGCACATGAAAATCAAGTGGTTCTGAAATGCAAGCATGCTTTCGAGCTCCAACAAATTCCATGATAATTGGCTATATTTTCACAAAGACTGAATATTCAGTAGGAGTCTGTTAATTTCCAGTCAAGAGATTGTAACTTTGTAAGAGACGCTCTGCTTTTTTGCAAGGAATTTGTAGGCCTCCAAAAATCCGTACATGGACACACTGAACTTTGAACTTTATTTGAGAATCAATGTCATAGTAGTATGA
This sequence comes from Eragrostis tef, assembly GCA_000970635.1. NCBI lineage: Eukaryota > Viridiplantae > Streptophyta > Magnoliopsida > Poales > Poaceae > Eragrostis > Eragrostis tef. The sequence continues at coordinate 43,929 of LAPY01001829.1, forward strand.
GGTTGATTTACTTTAGAACTGCCATCCTAATCTATGATCCAGAAGAGTTCCATGCACAATTTGAGTAAATTCTTAAAATGCTCTGTCTGTCTCACTTAAGACTGCGACATGCTATTGCTATTACATGAACGATGTTGAAACTTCAGATGCCCGAAGGAATACACATTATTGTGTTTCTCTATGCACGTAGCCTGATCAGACCATAAAGGTCAGTATATCTGGGATACAACAGTGAAACGTAGTCTGTGCAAACTGTCAATAGCGCAGTGCAAAGGAGTGCCTGGTAATCATGGCACCAAACACCTTAAGGGAAAGCCCTTTTGTGTCACAGGATCCAGGACAAGAATAGTGAGTATGTAGACACTGGAGTGAAATTCAAAGCCTCCACCTCCAAATAACCTCGCACATTGCAATGTCATCTGATTTGTTTTCCTCCAGTATCTCACTGTCCAGCCTATAGTTCTTACTACTGATTGCATATGGATTGGATACTTTTCGTCAAGAAAAGGAGCCAGTACTAGATTTAGTTACAGGAAATGGCTCTTCACTGAGGCTGCTACTGCAGTGGAAACTCCCTATTTATATAGGAGGCCAAGTTCATGCAGCGATGAGCATGACATTCCTTGCACTCTCCATGACTTGTCCAGTCAACGCCAGAGGTACACCATCTCCATTCATGAAGTTCTCATTGTTATTTTGCGGAGGTGTTTTCTGATTCACATAAATTTAATTTGCAAAAGACATGAGCACCAATACATGGGTAATTAAAGGGTGTTACTACCTTTTTCTGGTAAAGCAGCGGGTCTGCCATTGGTATGCCTCCATCACTAACACACTGGCTCCCATGCAACTAAAAAATGTGCTGAAGTTGAAGCTCATTGTTGATTGCTAAGAACTACTACAATTCTGCTTCTTTTGACAAGAAAACAAGCTATAGTCAGTAGCAGTGGTGTGAAACTTTCATCATCCTGAGTCAAAAAGAAAAAGGAAAACTACGAGTATCTGTTAGTTCTGCACAACTGCTATCCTCACCAACTGATCAGAAGTGTTGCAGGCAAAGCATGAACACGATATACAGTGACCTGTTTGGCACAACATAATTAATATAATGATTAATAAATGGGAATAAATGCTGATCTTTCGAAAAAAAATACGTATGAAGTGCAAGCAAGGGATTTCAATCCTTCAGTCACAAATAACTGTTTTATTTTGAGAGGTCATGTAGTTAACCTTCAGTCACAAATAAGTTCGAGGACAATGGTACTAAGTTACTTCACTAATCACTAACATTGTGTAACCGAAATGGTTGTATTTTGTGGATAAGTAGCTACAAACATTCCGCCGCCGCCGCGACGGCCCCATCTCCCGCCTTATTCTTCTTCTCCTTGGAGTGCGGGGACTGCGCGATCAGTGGACTAGCGACCTGGCCGTACGGCAATCCGTGGAGCGGAGGCGGTGCGAGCAGAGATTCCGGCGACCTCCCCGGGTGCCGGAGCCGGCGAGCCGCCACGGTGAGATAGCCGCCGGACGCGTCAGACGCCCATTTTACATTCAACCCCCTACCGCGATCCGTCAATTGTCAGAAAACACCTTGATTTGGATCGTGACTATTGATCGCGATCCAACATATTTACATAAAACCCCCTGATTTGGATCGCGACTATTGATCGCGATCCAAATTATTTACAAACTAGTCCCCGTTTCGCCAGCCGTCTCTGTTCTTCCTCCCCTGGCTGCGGCTACGGCGACGGCGGCCTCGTCGCGGCGACTGGACGGACTTCCGCCTCCGCCCCCTTCGCCTCCGTACCTTCCCTTCCCACCGCTTCCCTCCTATTCTGGCGAGAGGGTCTCTGTTCCTAGCGGGGAGCTCGTCGATCCTGCCGGCGAATGGATGCATTCTTCTAATTTGCGGCCGCTATTTCATTAGTGTACACGCTTACTGTGAATTTGACCCACTTCGAATCCATGGCGTCTGGGACAAGGTTAAAAATCTGTGGATGTGTTTTGGCTGATTGCACATGAAAATCAAGTGGTTCTGAAATGCAAGCATGCTTTCGAGCTCCAACAAATTCCATGATAATTGGCTATATTTTCACAAAGACTGAATATTCAGTAGGAGTCTGTTAATTTCCAGTCAAGAGATTGTAACTTTGTAAGAGACGCTCTGCTTTTTTGCAAGGAATTTGTAGGCCTCCAAAAATCCGTACATGGACACACTGAACTTTGAACTTTATTTGAGAATCAATGTCATAGTAGTATGAGGTTGATTTACTTTAGAACTGCCATCCTAATCTATGATCCAGAAGAGTTCCATGCACAATTTGAGTAAATTCTTAAAATGCTCTGTCTGTCTCACTTAAGACTGCGACATGCTATTGCTATTACATGAACGATGTTGAAACTTCAGATGCCCGAAGGAATACACATTATTGTGTTTCTCTATGCACGTAGCCTGATCAGACCATAAAGGTCAGTATATCTGGGATACAACAGTGAAACGTAGTCTGTGCAAACTGTCAATAGCGCAGTGCAAAGGAGTGCCTGGTAATCATGGCACCAAACACCTTAAGGGAAAGCCCTTTTGTGTCACAGGATCCAGGACAAGAATAGTGAGTATGTAGACACTGGAGTGAAATTCAAAGCCTCCACCTCCAAATAACCTCGCACATTGCAATGTCATCTGATTTGTTTTCCTCCAGTATCTCACTGTCCAGCCTATAGTTCTTACTACTGATTGCATATGGATTGGATACTTTTCGTCAAGAAAAGGAGCCAGTACTAGATTTAGTTACAGGAAATGGCTCTTCACTGAGGCTGCTACTGCAGTGGAAACTCCCTATTTATATAGGAGGCCAAGTTCATGCAGCGATGAGCATGACATTCCTTGCACTCTCCATGACTTGTCCAGTCAACGCCAGAGGTACACCATCTCCATTCATGAAGTTCTCATTGTTATTTTGCGGAGGTGTTTTCTGATTCACATAAATTTAATTTGCAAAAGACATGAGCACCAATACATGGGTAATTAAAGGGTGTTACTACCTTTTTCTGGTAAAGCAGCGGGTCTGCCATTGGTATGCCTCCATCACTAACACACTGGCTCCCATGCAACTAAAAAATGTGCTGAAGTTGAAGCTCATTGTTGATTGCTAAGAACTACTACAATTCTGCTTCTTTTGACAAGAAAACAAGCTATAGTCAGTAGCAGTGGTGTGAAACTTTCATCATCCTGAGTCAAAAAGAAAAAGGAAAACTACGAGTATCTGTTAGTTCTGCACAACTGCTATCCTCACCAACTGATCAGAAGTGTTGCAGGCAAAGCATGAACACGATATACAGTGACCTGTTTGGCACAACATAATTAATATAATGATTAATAAATGGGAATAAATGCTGATCTTTCGAAAAAAAATACGTATGAAGTGCAAGCAAGGGATTTCAATCCTTCAGTCACAAATAACTGTTTTATTTTGAGAGGTCATGTAGTTAACCTTCAGTCACAAATAAGTTCGAGGACAATGGTACTAAGTTACTTCACTAATCACTAACATTGTGTAACCGAAATGGTTGTATTTTGTGGATAAGTAGCTACAAACATTCCCCAAAAGACAAAATGGGGCAAATAATCCTGGACGTATCAAAGTTTCAGAGTGCCTCTTGCAATGTGCAGAGCATTTCTCTGCACGAAGCAATCCTTGTCAATTTCTCGTGGTCATGTTCTGCATCTTCCTGATATCTGTCCGGCATGTCTGTACTAACTACTAAGAGAAAGATGGCCGCGATGTTCTTCACCCTCTTCTC
>LAPY01001830.1:0-16439 GCA_000970635.1 Eragrostis tef
ATAGTGATTAAAGCATCCCTGGTTAGGATACCTTAATCTAGATATCCGACAGGTAGCTGCAAGGAAAGCTTCATCCCAAAAGTTTAACGGCATACTAGCGTGTGCTAGAAGAGATAGCCCCACCTCAACAATGTGGCGATGTTTACGTTCAGCCGAGCCATTTTGCTGGTGAGCATAAGGACAAGATACATGATGGGAGATGCCCACTCGTTTAAAAAAGGAATTCAACCTTTGATATTCACCACCCCAGTCCGTTTGCATAGCAATAATTTTTTGCCCAAACATGCGCTCAACAAGGCATTGAAACTCTTGAAATTTTTGGAAAACTTCAGATTTGTGCTTGAGCAAGTAAATCCATGTAAATTTACTAAAATCATCAATGAATGAGACATAATATTGATTTCTCCCAACAGATTCAATAACAGGACCCCAAACATCAGAGAATACAAGTTAAAGGGGAAATTTAGAGACACTAGATGACTTAGGGTACGGCAATTGATGACTCTTAGCTTGTTGACAAGCATCACACACTGACTCAACACTAGACTCACTAGAACATGGGAGATTATTCTTGCTAAGCACAAATTTAACAATCGAAGACGACGGATGACCTAAACGACTATGCCATCGTGTGGAGGAGGGCGTCATGACACTGAACGCATGCTTATTGAAGATGGCTGGTGGAAGTGGGTAAAGACCGCCCCTAGCCCTGCCGTGCAGAAGGACCTTCTTCGTGTCCAGGTCCTTGATACAAAAAAAAGATGGATGAAACTCAAAGAAAACATGATTGTCATTAGCAAGGCGATGAACGGAGACTAGGCTTTTGCTAGTGGTAGGAACATGTAAAACATTATTAAGATGGAGATTACGATGAGGGGTACGAACAATAGTACGACCAACATGCTTAATAGCCATACCTGTCCCACTTGCCGTATGAACCTGATCACCACCGTGGTACTTGTCACGCGTGGTTAGCTTCTCGAGCTCGCCCGTGATGTGGTCGGTGGCGTCGGAGTCAGCCAACCAGTAGGGATCAACACCGTAGGACGAGGTGACTGCCCCGGCGCTCTTCTCTTCTCCATTGTAGGAAGCATCGAAGCGCTTCCAACACTTGATCATCGTGATCATCGAAGCGCTTCCAACACTTGAACAGCGCAGATGAGCTCGACGCCATGGAGGCGACGGGAAAAAAAATCTAGATGTGGTGGAGGAAAGGCTCTGTTACCATGTAGAAAATATAGGTTAAGCGTGGTACCGTTCCCATACCCGCCTGCGTGTTTATATAGAGGTGAGAAGAGGCCTCACCGTGGCTTACAGATATAATCAGATTACAACAAAAGAATCTATCTCTAGAATCTATCTCTAGTTAGATCCTTGGAGTACAAGTCTAAGTTAAACTAGATTCTATCTAGAATACAACAGCCGTAGTATCTCTACTCTAACAGAGGGTTAGTTTTATTTCTCGTCGTCCTTACATGCTGTAAAGTTTGTTGGCTGCCAAAAGGCAATACTTATGGCTCCAAAACTAGATGTTCCAACTATCCAAAAGAAAAGAAAAAAGGAATAGAGAACATTCCCATGGCATATTCAACAGGCTTAGACTGACTCCAACAACAATAGCTAATTTGAACAGGCAAATGGAGTTTTGGCTCCCGTGTACAGTAAAAAATGGACATGCATCGGTGATGAACTCCAACAGCTATTGCATTTTCGTGGGGAATCCATCACGTGAGCAGAGGCCGCGCGTCGACGAAGAGCCCGAGCGCGTCCATTTCCGGTCGCCATGGCCGCCACCACCTGAAGTGCCCCGTCCAGCCATCACACTCCACCGCAGCCTGAGAAACAACCATCCCCAGACGCAGCTCCACATGCTCTATCTTTGTAAAGAACACGAACACCAATCCGTGCAACGAGCTGGGAGTAATTGAAGAAAAACTCTGACGAGAACGCCGACGAACCACCTCGGCTTCACCATGAAATTCGTCCTTCAAATTGAGCCACAATCTCTCATTCTTCCTCCAGTGGATGCGCACTCGTTGTAAAATCTTTCTGACCCTTTTCCTCTTTGATTTTTCAGAATAAATTGCCGGAATCCTACTTTTTCCCAACAAAGCTCGCCCCGCGCACGCGCGACGCCGCTCCAACCGCGCCGCCGCGCGCCCTGTCCCGGCTGCGGCAGCGGTTCACACGCTGCTTCATGGACCGCCTCGCCTTGCCGCGTCTCGCCGCGCTCGCCCCGTGCGCGGCTGCTTCGGCCCGCCACACCGCAGCCCCGTCCGTCGCGGCTCGCGCCCCCACACCGCGGCCTCGCCTTCCGCCGCGCTCGCCCTGCCCTGCTCCGCGCGCCCCTGCTCCACGCGGCGTTCGCTCCGCGCCCGTTCGCCGGGAACCACCCCGCGCCGCGCCATCCCTCGCCCGCTCGCCGCTGCGCAACCCCGCGAGCCGTGCCGCCCTCGCCCTCGCCCAGTGCCGCCGCGCCCAGCGCGCCCTCGCCCCTGGTCGCCAGGTCGTCGCGCATCTCGGAGACGTCGCCGGCGACGCCGCGGAGGAGCCCGCGTCGCGCCGACCTGCCGCGCGCCAAGGTTGCCCTGCCGCGGCGAGCTGCTGCTACGGCAGACCCCGCCACAGCCTCCGCACGCACGAGCCGCGCGCCTGCTCCGCCGCGCCCCGTCTCCTTGTCCTTACGCCACACCACGCTACCGTCCTGCAATTAGCCATGGACGCATGCGTTGCGTGCTCAATTGCTAAATCAATTGAATGGGGAAGTAAATTTGCAGCTCACGCGTGCGCAATTAGCCATGGACTTGGCAACGCCGCTCTTCAATTTACAGTCCACGGAGAGTTTCATTTAAAAATCAATTGCTTGGGGAATGTTAATTTGTAGCTCACAGTGAGGTTCATCGCAAAATCAATTGATTTCTGCGGCCGAGCATCTAAGAGCAAAGGCACGCACAAATTGACATTCCCCAAACAGGGCGCCGCGGCGACGACATGAGAGCAGAGTGAGGCAGCAGCGCGTGGGAGAGACGGAGCTCACACATGCAGTGCAGGTGGTTGGTGGCAGCTCCGACTCAGGAGCGCGTCCATGGAGCCGAGCTTGCCCAGGCGTGACGCCAGCTTCCCGACGAGCTGCTGGTACTGCGTCCGTGCGTCAGGTGCCTGCCGCGCCGCGCCGCGAGCACAAGCTTGCCAAGGTGCACCTCCAGCTCCACGACGAGCTGCTGCTACCCGTCCCTGCACCCTCCAGCACCACCACAGCCAGCGCTGCTACCCGCCGCCGCCGTCCGCGTGGCCTCGCCCCCGCGCGCATCGCCGCGGCGCCCCGCTCACCGGCAAGTTCCACGGCCCGCCATTCGATTCGCCGCCCCGTCCGCGTTGCCGCGGCCCGCCGCGCAACAGTGCGTCCGGGAGCTGAGGAGCGGGAAGTCCTGTGGCTTCATCCACACATAGGTGGAGCGCCCTCCCGCCGCGGAGCAGGCATCGCTCGTCGTCGACGGCACGGATGGCGCGCGGGTTGACGGCCTTGACGCTGCTGAGACCGTAACAGCGCAGCACGATGCGGGGAGCTGGAACGTGAGGCGGTCCAGCAGCAAGCGGAGTGTCGGGAGGAAGGTGAAGAGGATGCCGACGGCGGGGAGCAGGATGCGTTCGGAGGAGAGAGGGAGTGTATTCTTAGCGCTTCTCTCTCCTCAAAGGCAGTTTGCTTGCTCACTTTGCCACTGCTGTTGGAGTGAACTGGTTAGTATACAGTGACCGGTGGGGAAGATTGCCTAGCCTCTGTTGGAGTCAGTCTAAGCATATAAACATCACATTTTTATCGGCGGCCTATGAAGAAGACCTAGCCAGATGTGTGGACTCTCCAACCTCATGTCCTGTGGAACGGAATGCGTGAAGTGACAACACACCTTTGTCTCCGCGCATGATTTGGGAGGCATGATGGCGCCAGATCTGGCTCCGGTCGCATGTCATGGCGCGAGGATACCCCTCTCCTCGGCTGCCTGTCTGGTGGAGTAACTGAGAGCGACGGAAACGTGCTACGCTTGTTGCTTCTCCATTGGCTCGCCCACGGAGGTCCATGTGGGGCCCCACGAGCAGTGTTGCTACCTCATTTGTTTTTCAAGGTAAGCAGTGTGGCTACCCCTATGTGGTTCCTCGTCACCTGGAGATGGACGCTCGCTAATGTGTGCGCGGATGATGATGCTTCGCATGTTAATTGCATCCTCTCTTCACCATGTACCAGATGGGACGAGCGTAACTTTCTTCACCGGTGTAATATATTTATAATTTTTTGTCAATATGTGGCAGTTGTAGGCATTTTGCAATTGATATTGGGGTTTGGACAAATTCATTTCTGGTAAGTAACTTTTATTTTTATCTGTATTATTGTTGTAATCTCAGCCTTTAGAGCAAATAATCAGAAGCCGGCCTCCTCCACCTTTTGAGTTTTTGGAAAGTTGTTTCGAAGTTGGGTGAAATATTTGGATACACCCCAGTCTTTAAAAGCTACTCCCTTCATCCTAATATAATTATCATTTTAACTCTGGGCTCAACAATTAAAAGAGATGAAATATATGGGTCCACAAAAAAGAGGAGGATAAAGATAGAGACAGCTAGAGATATAAATGTATTTTAAAAAAGGAAGAATATGCATTAAAAAGCAAGAGTACCAAGTATTTTTTTTTAAAAAAAGCAAAGACTAATGTCAAATATTATGGACAGAGCAGAGTAGTTTTTCCTTCTAGAAAACTGGATGAGATCAACATAAGCCGTGAAAGTGTTTGTGACCTAGTGGTTATAAAAGGCTCAGTAGCATCTGAGATCCTGGTTTTGACTCTCAATAGGAATGAATTTTTTAGAATTTAACGGCATTGTGCTTTCAGCGGTAGGCGACTTGGTTGTTCACAGGGAGGCGCCAGTGGTGACTTCGTCAATCTCTATGATTTGCCGGCTCAGTCATTGAAAATACTCATAGGGTAGGATTTGCGTATGTGCATTCATAAAGATGAGTGTGCTTGCGTTGTAAGTGTCTGATTTACATTGTATAATCACAAAAAAAAAGATCAACATAAACCATATGAGACACACTTGTCATAGTTACCATTATTAGCACTAATATTTGGAAAACAAAAATAAAATGCACCGGAGGTCCATGAACTTACCCATCTGTGTTATGCAGGTCCATAAACTTACATTTTAAAAAAAAAATAAGTCAGCAAACTTCTCTATTTATGTCGTCTAGATTCTTAAAACTTTTAAGCCACCTAGGATCTGGGCGTTGAGGTAACGTGAGAGATGGGTGGAAGGTGTGTCTGATTGAAGATAGGCTCCGTCTCCCGGTGACATTTCCCTGCTGAATTCCACAGCCCTCCCCTGTGGCAAAATTTGTCATCATCAGACGAAGAAAACAATACCGACAACATCCTTACCTGGGAGTAGTTGGCGCCAATATGGCAAAGAAGTCCCTCCCTGGGGAGCTCGTTTGACTGCCTTCACAATACCAGTAGCCAACTTATCAACCGCTTGCAGGGCGTCATCTTGCCTTGCGATGGTAAAATAGGATTTTTCTGTGACCAAACTACTAGTAGCATTAGATGCGTTGGCGAAAATACTTTTATAATATACATACGAAATTAAACATTTTTTTTGACTGGAACTGTCAATTCTATTAAACAAAGTTAAGTAAGTAATTTATTTTGAAACAGAGCATTATGAAATCCAGCGCCCTAGTACCCTGAGATAGAGAAGACAAACGCGGTCAACAGTTGGGAGTCCTCGGTGCCCTTTTTCTCATCTGGAAAAAGAAGCCGCGCTGATTGGCTAACCATCATTACAGCCTGCACCCAGGATTTGGTCCTCCCGGTCAAGCTTGGACTTGTTGCAAGAGAGAATCTGACACACACACACAAAAAAAAATAATTGGAATACCAAAAAGACCGTCCGGCTGCTTCCTGTGTGGCAGCCAAGCTTTGTACTCCGCCTGCACAAGAATACGGCAGAACAATCATTTCGTCGAGGAACTTTTTCTCACAGCTGTTCCTGCAAAAAGCAAACAGGAGCAAGACGAGAGATACTGTTCTCTTCCAAAGTCAAATCGTATCGAATCGCTGTGGAGTGATATGGAGTACTGCTACTAGCAGGAGCAGCATTGTTCGTCCTTTCAGACCTGCAGTACATTTGAAATGATCTTTTTTACACGTTCGTGTTTGAAACGGGTGCTATGTTTGACCCGCGTGCTTCTCCCTCATCTCTTTGCCTTTCGAGTTCGGTCGATTTGGGATCTCAATTTTATACCAGTACTGGAGATATAATAAATCTGGTGCGAGTGAATCACAAACATCTCACTGAGTGCATGAATATTCTACATTTATCTGTGGTTCTTCCTCCCTAACTCCTCCAATGTCAACTGAGGATGCACTTTATTTTCGCCACGCACATTTCCATCCAATTCACCACATGCAAGAACTCCAGAAAAGAATGTACACCTCACCATGTCTTGTCTCGATTCAGTGTTCGTTGACACCAGTCACCACTCACCACCGAAACCCTATCTACCCGCCTGGCAAAGAAGTCCCTCCCTGGGGAGCTCGTTTGACTGCCTTCACAATACCAGTAGCCAACTTATCAACCGCTTGCAGGGCGTCATCTTGCCTTGCGATGGTAAAATAGGATTTTTCTGTGACCAAACTACTAGTAGCATTAGATGCGTTGGCGAAAATACTTTTATAATATACATACGAAATTAAACATTTTTTTTGACTGGAACTGTCAATTCTATTAAACAAAGTTAAGTAAGTAATTTATTTTGAAACAGAGCATTATGAAATCCAGCGCCCTAGTACCCTGAGATAGAGAAGACAAACGCGGTCAACAGTTGGGAGTCCTCGGTGCCCTTTTTCTCATCTGGAAAAAGAAGCCGCGCTGATTGGCTAACCATCATTACAGCCTGCACCCAGGATTTGGTCCTCCCGGTCAAGCTTGGACTTGTTGCAAGAGAGAATCTGACACACACACACAAAAAAAAATAATTGGAATACCAAAAAGACCGTCCGGCTGCTTCCTGTGTGGCAGCCAAGCTTTGTACTCCGCCTGCACAAGAATACGGCAGAACAATCATTTCGTCGAGGAACTTTTTCTCACAGCTGTTCCTGCAAAAAGCAAACAGGAGCAAGACGAGAGATACTGTTCTCTTCCAAAGTCAAATCGTATCGAATCGCTGTGGAGTGATATGGAGTACTGCTACTAGCAGGAGCAGCATTGTTCGTCCTTTCAGACCTGCAGTACATTTGAAATGATCTTTTTTACACGTTCGTGTTTGAAACGGGTGCTATGTTTGACCCGCGTGCTTCTCCCTCATCTCTTTGCCTTTCGAGTTCGGTCGATTTGGGATCTCAATTTTATACCAGTACTGGAGATATAATAAATCTGGTGCGAGTGAATCACAAACATCTCACTGAGTGCATGAATATTCTACATTTATCTGTGGTTCTTCCTCCCTAACTCCTCCAATGTCAACTGAGGATGCACTTTATTTTCGCCACGCACATTTCCATCCAATTCACCACATGCAAGAACTCCAGAAAAGAATGTACACCTCACCATGTCTTGTCTCGATTCAGTGTTCGTTGACACCAGTCACCACTCACCACCGAAACCCTATCTACCCGCCCATGTCAGGCGTGGTTTCCAGCACAAGTCAACACACACAAGCATTCCACTAATGCCAACTCGATCGATCCCAGGACTAGCACTAGCAAACATAGGTTTACATATCCGTTCATAAAAAAAAAGAAAAAGGCATTTCGATCTGCATGACATCAACCTGCACCTTGAACCTCGTTATTAAATTCAGTTGCGCAACTAACCATGTTTTCCCGGAGGTTACCGGGAGATTAAACAAACTGAGAATGGCTAAAAGGGGTTCGTGTTAGTGCTGAGCTTATCTCTTATCCCATCCCATCATTTCCTCATGTCTCAACCCCACATGCTCCCTCTCATATACTACTAGTACTATGTCACTTTCATTTGCCCCATGTGCTAAAGTGAATCTGTCCATTATCTTTGCTGCAGAATTTCCCTAATTGCGTACTCCGATTTGAGTACGTGAATTACGTTTAGCAATTTAGGTGCCGCCTTTCATCTTGACAGCAACCTGAACAATGGTGGGTGTGAAGTCTCAACAGTCTCTTCTCCTGCAAGTTGTAAAGCTTGGCATTTTGCTAGACATCTCAACAGTGACAAATGCGTGAGACTGCATCACTGCTCTGCAATGAAAAGTTGAAAAACTCCTGGCCTCTTTGCCCGTCCGGGAAACACTCCTACTACTATTCCCGTTTCTGTACTGCACTGCACACCCAGCTACGTACTCCTTTATTGCAGATGCAGCATATCCTGTCTTGAGCTGTATCAGTAGAACAGCAGCTCGTTGCCGTAGCCTCCAAAATGCCACCGCTACGCTAGTCCCGATCATGGCGAAAAATGAGAACGGAGCAGAGGTTGCACAATGTAGCAACGGGGAAAAAGGAATGCAGTCATGAAGAAAAATGAGAGACAGATCGCATGCAAAACCGTTCTTTACTGAATTTCCACTTGCATAATCGCCTTTTCTATTGCAACAATTTCTAGTAACAGAGTTTTCAAAAGGTTCGTAAACAGATATTCCTGGAGTACAGTAGCAGGAGAGGGAGAGGGGTTGAAAGTTGAAACCTGAAAAGGCCGGCTGCTTTTTCTCTGTGCAGCAGCACTGCCGCGAATCCCATGGTCTCTCAAACCTTTGTCCCTTCCACAAGCCAAAGCCAGTGGCTTTTGTCCCTTCCGGTCTTTTTGCCTTCTCCTCGGGCGCAGCACCCCGCTGCGTCCTCTCCTCTCCTTGCAGCTTTCGCTTCATGTCTCGTCCATCCATCCGTCCGTCCATCCTCCCCAGTGGTGTTTGGGTCTAAAATCTTATCATTTAATAATATTAAATAAAATTTAATTACAAAACTAACTGCAGAACCCAGTCTAATTCGCGAGATGAATCTAATAAGGGTAAGTAAACCATGGTTAAACGATGGTTACTGTAGCATGACTGTAGCAAAACATAGATTAATTATACTCATTAGATTCGTCTCATAAAGATGTACCCATTTGTAAAAAGATTTTTCTTCTAAAATTTAGTGCTAAAGAAAGGCCTATATATCCTGCCCTCTCGCTTGGCCGTCTCCTACGCTGCACTGCTTCGTTTCAGCATTGCAGAGAGGTTAGCTAGCTGTGCTGACTGTTTGCGCACAGGGAGGGGACAGCGAGAGAGAAGTGAGGAGTGAGATGGCTTGGAACGGCGGCGGCGGCGGCGGCGAGGAAGATGGAGCTGAGCCTTGGGCTCCCGGGGTACTACACCAGATCGCCAGGGCGAGCTGCAGGTGCGGTGCCATGCTCTGCTTCTTTCTGTTCTTCCTTCGCTTGATCAGGAAGGATTTCCGTGGTTTGATCGGTGTGTTCTTTCTTCTTTTCCGTGGTGGTTTCAGGTGTGGAAGAGATGGCGAGCGGCGGGGCTGTTTTAGGTGTGGAAGAGATGACAAGCGGCGGTTCTGCAGCTGCTGCTACTGGGAAACTGATGAAGGGAAGCAGTGGTTTCAAGGCCAGGTAACTTGTCGACTGCTATGTTATCTATTATATATATAATTGATCAAGAAAAAAGAAGCCATCACGTTTGCTTTAAAATGCTAGAAATTCTTACGTTAGTCAGAGAAAATAAAAAAAGAAAATTACTTACCACTGCCATTATGAAAAATGTTTTCTAAAATACCCCTATACCTATGCCAAAATATATTAATTTAACGCCTAACCATCAATCTCCCGCGAGGCCTCCTATAGCAAAGAAGTGGCTTTACAATCAACAAGGGGTGCTGTGCGTTGTGCCCCACCATGTTCCATGTTGGAGGTTCAAGGATTGAACTGATTCGCGCATCAAGCTAATTTGCATGCACCATCGGCGTGATTAGGTTTGATCCTTTTATCGGAAACGGCAAGGACTCCGGCCATTAGCACCAGCCACGACTTAAGCATATCCAAGCAGAGCCATTTGGAGCTAGCAGGAGGTGACGGTGTGCAAACTAAAGGTCCGGGGTGACGATGTGCTCAGTCAGGGCTCCCCGCAGAAGCGCTATGGGGGAGGCAGGCGGCGGTGCTTTGAGCATGCGAGCGGCAGGGTTGATGAGTTAAGAAACCCAGCCAAACAGGTATCGTTTAGGTTCGTACAATTAATTAGTTAGCTGTCATAATTTAGGTGTGATTCGTCCCAAAAAGCCCTCAGATTAATGTGCGTGCAACGACGAGAGAGTTCAGACGACCTTGCGATTATTCAGAGCATACACGACAGAAGAGTTAGCGGTGGTGCAAGCTAAGCCTGCAATGAATTCTGTAGGAGGTTAAGCTATTCCTCACAGATGTATAGGCTACACAGATCAGAACCCGTCAATATTTTAATAGTAATACCTAGATTTTGAACCTTAGGAAGAAGCCACGTTCAAAATCATGCATGAAGAGAAACTGATCAAACTTCCAGGCCATTGAGTCGTCCTATAGGAGTTTAATTTTAAGTTTAGATGGGAAACACAACTTCTTGCTTGCTAGAATGACAGATATTATTCAGCTAGGGAGTATGCATTTAGCCTATACATAATTAGTTGATAGATTTTGTTTCTTAATCAGTTTGTATATTTATTTTTAAAAGCATATAACCAATTAAGAAAACATGTAGGCCTACTAAAAAATTCGAAATAATTTATCAACTATCACCTTATGTTTATAATTGATGTAGCCGTATATATTCCTATAAATCAGGAACATGTAATTGATGAAGAACAAAGCATAGTGGACTCCAAGGCACACGTAGAAAATCCCAAAATCATGAAATTCAAGAAAAAGATTCCTAAATTCACATATTTAGGAATGAAAATGAGAAGAATCATACGCGGCCCCTTTGGGTGCATACAGAAATTGATATTATATATAGATTAATTAGATTGATAGGGTTTCGGATTAGAACAGAAGAGAAAGACGTTGTGGTAAACTTCCAAAATTATATTTTCTTGAAAGAAAAGACTAGCCGCGCAAATGCGCGGGTAGTTAGCCTAGTTCTTGAAGAAAAAGAAAACGAAAACAAAAGGTTTCTTCTTTGGTGGACTGTGAACTGCGGTTTCTTTTCACTAGTATTGATTGGGATTATGTTGCTGTTCCTTTTCGAATTTCTCTTTGGCATCCAAGATACGGTTCCATTCCAGCTGCGCTTTCCATTTTTGCTCCCAAGCAAACTGTGTGTTTGACTTGGTGTTATGGCGTGCAGTAAAATTCTGGTCTTTGCAACCGACACAGATTCCTCAAGCTGAAAAAAAAGACCAATCTTGCTTCGTTTTGTTCATTATTGGGCAAATATTTGTTCTGTGCTTCTGCGGTCTGAAACTCTGTTTCGTCCTGTGCAGGCCGGCGGCAGCTGCTCCGGTCGTCGGATGGCCTCCGGTGCGCGCATTCCGGCGGAACCTCGCCGCGTCGTCGTCCAAGCCGTCCCACGCGCCGGCGAGCAACGGGCACCACGACGCTGCAGGCGCAAAGGTTGAGGCCGGCAAGAAGGGGCTGTTCGTCAAGATCAACATGGACGGCGTCCCGATCGGCCGGAAGGTCGACCTGGCGGCGCACGGTAGCTACGACAGGCTATCCGCCGCCGTCGACGAGCGCTTCCGCGGCCTCCTCGCCGGTATGTGTACAAGCATCGTTGAGCATCCACATCGTGCAGGACACATGGAGACTTCTGATTCTAGTGTCCGTGGATGCGACGAACCTGATTTTATTATCTGGTTTGGTCTGTTAGCTCAAGCATCAGGAGGGGAGCAGAAAGTGATCGCAGGGCTCTTGAACGGCAGCGGCGAGTACACTCTGGTCTACGAGGATGATGAGGGTGATCAGATGCTTGTCGGCGATGTGCCGTGGGAGTGAGTTCAATCATTGCCCTTGCATCAATTATTTAGATCATACTACTTACATTTTGGGGCTTGCAAATGTGGAAGTGCCTGTTCTTAGTTTTTACTGACAGTTCGCGTTCTGCCTTGTTCTTGGGCTCAGGATGTTCATCGCCACCGCGAAGCGGCTGCGCGTTCTGAGAAGCTCTGATCTGAATGCCTCCTCGGTCAGTGCATGCTGAAACAGTGAAAATGATTTGTGCCAACGAATTTACCTTGAAATTTTTTTCTGGAGTTAGTCTGATCCTTGTTTGCTTTGCTCATGTTTTTCAGCTAAGAGTGGCGACCAGGAGGAGGTCTGAAGTTGAGCTCTGAACTGGTGTGTATGCGGCCATGGCTCCGAAGATTTTGTGGCTGTTGTGCGAGCCATCTCTGTATAAATTATCAAGCTGTTTCTTCTTTTTCATGTTATCGTGATGTTGCCAACTAGGATATCAAGAACTAAGATGGGGTTGGTGGTTGTTAGGATCATGTAATGCTTGGCGATGTCTCTAAATTTTTAGGTTGTAATCAGGTCTTTGTTGCTATCTGAAACTTCTCAGGTATCAGTGATGTTGCTTGCATGCTCTGTTTCTCCGAGTGCTAGCATCTCCGAGCGATGTTCCAATACGAGCGATGTTCCAATAAGGCAATAACTTTGTTGGACAGTTTCTGAATGTTGGTAGCGCAGAAAAGAAGGGGCTTAAAGCAAAGCGTACTGACGGGTTATACTAAGGTTTAAAATGCCCAAATCATTTGCAGCTGAGAATGATGATTCGACAAATTATAGGAGCAACATAACTCATGTACTTGCACCATAAGTTTCACTACCACGTATCCCGTCCTCAAAAGATTGATTATAACTGACAGTCTTCAGCATGTGAACTCCTCAATCAAGAAACAAACATCTTAACTCTGAATCACCGAAAGCATATCATATATAAGAATACTAGTATGCCTGTCCGCGCATTTGCGCGGCTAGTATATATTAACAATTTAAATACTATATACTAAATGCCTCATTAATTTGTTGTTGATTTACTGCCATTTTTTGTCTTTATTACTTACCCTGATAGTTTTCATTATGACAATAGTGTGTAACTATATACTTATATATAGGTGATTTGGGGTAACTTTTTGTAACAGGAATGCTGGGTAATTTTAAAACTGGTGGATGTCATTTTGGACTATCCTTTTCACAATAGCAATGATGGTTTTTTTTAACAAAAAATTGTCCCGATAACTTCTATCCTTTAAGAGCGAACGTGGTGGTTACCCGCATACCTCTAATAGTCATATTATATTATCACAATAAAACATACAACATTAAATGTTAAGAGAAAAATATAATAAGCAATTTTCTCATATCAGGTTCACATAAAAAAATCTTGTATGAAGTGTTCGTGGTTATATATGTTACCTGATTGTAGGTTATCCCAAGAAATTGCAGAACAAATATTTCCCAAAATATTATGCCTTTTCTCCTTTACCAATTTATTTTCTGTATATGTTACCTGACCAAAGGCTGTCCCAATAAATTGTAGATCAAACAGTTTGCAAAAAAACGGATGCCGTTTCTCCTTTCTTGGTTCTTTTCCTCAAAATGATCTTGAATATGTGTAGCTCTTCAATTCGTTGGTTCATTTTCCTATTTCCATGTTCTTTCATTTCTTATACTCCATGTGATGCTAAGCCAACGCAGTAGGAAGAGTTCCAGTACTCTTCAAATGTTTTCTCTAGCATTAATTACTACTATGTGCTAATACATTCCAAGAAAAAAAATCTGAATTTCCAGCCAAGCTCCTATTCTTTTGCAATGGCATTGTATTTTCTTCTCATTCTTGCTCTGCACCGTGTTCCATGAGCTCTGACAAATTTATTTCTGATTGGCTTCAAAAAAAAAAATTTATTGCTCACAAATTTACCATGAGCCGATCGTCGCCCAGTCGTTCTGTGGATTGTATTCTACCGTGTTGTCTGACAAACAGTCCAAGCCAGCTATTAAGTCCATGACCTTCTTCTTCGACCTGAGTAACACCATTGGCTTCAAACCCAACCACTATGAGATATGCATCGGGTGGCCGGGTGACAACACTTGCAAGACAAATACTACTTACGCTGCCCAATATATGTTCAGATCACTATATGTTGTATGCATCTGTTAGGCGGGCGCCAACACTGCACCGCAAAATATTTCTTGCGGTCAGAGACCCAACGATGTTGGGAAACCTCCCGTACAGCAAGACCAAATTTTGCTGGCCAATCTGTTGCTTGCTTGGATAGATCCTTTATTTGCATGGATCGATCTGTTGCTTCCTTTGATTGATCCTCACTTTCTTGTGCATGGTTAATTGAAGGGAATCTTCCGCTGCTCCAGTAGCAGCCATAGGGCGTCAGTAGGGAACGGCGGCTCCCTGGGGTGCTGCTAGCTGGAGCTGCCTTCATGACATCGGTGTTCTATCTAATGTTATGAGCACGACGTAATTAACAATAGCTAATTAGCGCAGTTGTGGTTACCCGCATACCTCTAATAGTCATATTATATTATCACAATAAAACATACAACATTAAATGTTAAGAGAAAAATATAATAAGCAATTTTCTCATATCAGGTTCACATAAAAAAATCTTGTATGAAGTGTTCGTGGTTATATATGTTACCTGATTGTAGGTTATCCCAAGAAATTGCAGAACAAATATTTCCCAAAATATTATGCCTTTTCTCCTTTACCAATTTATTTTCTGTATATGTTACCTGACCAAAGGCTGTCCCAATAAATTGTAGATCAAACAGTTTGCAAAAAAACGGATGCCGTTTCTCCTTTCTTGGTTCTTTTCCTCAAAATGATCTTGAATATGTGTAGCTCTTCAATTCGTTGGTTCATTTTCCTATTTCCATGTTCTTTCATTTCTTATACTCCATGTGATGCTAAGCCAACGCAGTAGGAAGAGTTCCAGTACTCTTCAAATGTTTTCTCTAGCATTAATTACTACTATGTGCTAATACATTCCAAGAAAAAAAATCTGAATTTCCAGCCAAGCTCCTATTCTTTTGCAATGGCATTGTATTTTCTTCTCATTCTTGCTCTGCACCGTGTTCCATGAGCTCTGACAAATTTATTTCTGATTGGCTTCAAAAAAAAAAATTTATTGCTCACAAATTTACCATGAGCCGATCGTCGCCCAGTCGTTCTGTGGATTGTATTCTACCGTGTTGTCTGACAAACAGTCCAAGCCAGCTATTAAGTCCATGACCTTCTTCTTCGACCTGAGTAACACCATTGGCTTCAAACCCAACCACTATGAGATATGCATCGGGTGGCCGGGTGACAACACTTGCAAGACAAATACTACTTACGCTGCCCAATATATGTTCAGATCACTATATGTTGTATGCATCTGTTAGGCGGGCGCCAACACTGCACCGCAAAATATTTCTTGCGGTCAGAGACCCAACGATGTTGGGAAACCTCCCGTACAGCAAGACCAAATTTTGCTGGCCAATCTGTTGCTTGCTTGGATAGATCCTTTATTTGCATGGATCGATCTGTTGCTTCCTTTGATTGATCCTCACTTTCTTGTGCATGGTTAATTGAAGGGAATCTTCCGCTGCTCCAGTAGCAGCCATAGGGCGACAGTAGGGAACGGCGGCCGGCATCCGTCGCTGCCGCCTACGGCAAAATTCAACCTCCGTCCGCCCACCCCCCTCCTCACCGACAAAACTTGCCCGCCCCGAACCAATTTGCTGCCGAGATGGCTTCTTCTGGACGACTGCCCCGTCGGGCACAACGCACACACCCCCGCTATCGACGAGCCACCGTTGTGTCCTCGACTCCCATCACCAGAGGAGCGTCACGCCTCGCCAGAGGAGCCGTGGAGAGGAGGCATGGCCACGGCCGTGCCCCACGGGCAAGGCGGCCCGTACTCCGGCATTAGCAGCCACCGTTTTTCTTTTATTTTTTCTTCAAGAACATTTGTATTACCTTCGTGGAACATGTGATCTTTGATGGTGGAACATTCAATTTGTAGCAGTGGAACATTCGATTTCTATGTCTGGAACATCCAATTTGTAGGAGTGGAACATTCGATTTCTAGGTCTAGAACATGTGATTTGTAGCAATGAAACATTTGATTTCTAGGTCTGGAACATCTGATTTGTAGTAGTGGAACATTCGATTTCTACGTCCGGAACATTGGATTTGTAGCGATGGAACATTTTTTTTAACGAATCTGGAGCTCGTGTCTTCTATCCATGGCGGTTGAAGCTGAAAGAACGAACTAGGCAGAGGAGGAAGATGACTCGAACTGGGCCCGATGCTTTCTGGGCTTTTCTTTTTTTTCTTTAGTGGGCCTTTGTTCGTGAAGGGGTGGGGCTGCGCTGATCCAACACGTGCGGCGGGCGGTCTGGGGTGGGCTACGGACGAGTTGCGTCCGCCCAGGGCGTGAGCTACGGGCGCCCAACGGCGGGGT
>LAPY01001830.1:16471-29032 GCA_000970635.1 Eragrostis tef
CTGCGGCTCCCTGGGGTGCCGCTAGCTGGAGTTGCCTTCATGACATCGGTGTTCTATCTAATGTTTATGAGCACGGCGTAATTAACAATAGCTAACCGCAGCTAGGAACATGCCGCATGGGCTCTTTGACGTAGTAGAATAGGTTATGGACTCTTGTGTTGCCCTCTTAATTAATAAATCTAGTATGTATTTTAGGGTAACTTTTTAAGAGTATTTTTGTCTTAATATTTTTGTAATGGCAGTGGTGGGTAATTTTCTCTTTTTATCTTTTTCGATTAACGTGAGAATTTATAGAATTTTAGAGTGAACGTGGTGGCTCCGTTTCTTGGTCAATTATATATAATAATAGATAGATAGATTATGCCAATTTCCCCCTTAAGACCAGTTAGTCCCTTTTGCTAATTTCCCAAGTAAGATAAAGCCTGAACGTCAGACTTTTCATCAACATTAATTTTTCTCTGATTCTCTTGTTTAAATGTCCCAGACGAATTGTTTAATGATGCTACGAAGTGCTTCTTCCAGGTTATATTTTTTTGATAAGATACGAAATTCGCAACCAGAACTTCGTACCTCCTGTTATTTTGTTGACTGCATTCGATAATTTCGCAGTTCGTTTCTTTCTTGCTACACAAAAAACTTGAACGAAAACAGACTGAAAAATGAAAGTTGCAGCCAGGCGATTTCCTTTTCTGTTATTTTCAGTAAAAACCTGACTGCAAGTATTATGAAAAATAATCGTCAAGTTTTTTCAATAAAAAAATAGCTATCTGTTTTTTAGAAACAAAAATAGCGACTGACTATAGCCGCCAACTGAGACAAGTAGAGAGTCTCTTTAGCAACACAGATTCCCGAGTCGGCCTCCTCTATGCTTCATCATGGGCCCCCAAAAATCGTCTCCACTCACGGAAGCCCAGCCCCGTTCTTTCTTCTCCCCCAATCCAAACTGAAGCTGCTTCCTACAAACAAACAAAAAGGAAAAAAAATATATGAAAAAGAAGCGCAACGAGAGAGGCCTCGCCGTTGCCGCTCGCTGCTCTCGCCTCGTCTCCGAGCTCTGATCAGGTGCAGCCCCCTCCCATACCCTACACCTTCTTTTCTTCCTGCTGCAGATCGATTGGGGGGCTCGGGAATTTCTAGCTCGGCTTGTGGCGATTTCAGCGTGATTTTGATCTGTACTGGTGGGGTTGCAGGATGGCGGGTTACATGGATCTCCCGACGAAGGGCGGCTTCGACTTCGGTTTGTGCCGGAGGAACCAGTCGCTGGCGGGGGAACAGGGGCTCTTTTGGGTGAATCGGTTGCCGGCTTGTGGCGATTTCAGAGTGATTTTGATCTGTGCTGGTGGGGGTTGCAGGATGGTGGGTTACATGGATCTCCCGACGAAGGGCGGCTTCGACTTCGGCCTGTGCCGGAGGAACCAGTCGCTGGCGGAGAAGCAGGGCCTCAAGATCCCGGGCTTCTTGAAGACCGGGACTACCATTGTCGGCCTCGTCTTCAAGGTGCGGCCGATTTCGTCTTTGTATTTAGGGTTTAGTACTGGTCATGTGCCGGATTGACGAGGCTGAACCATGACTGTTTTTAACCAGAGCAGTTTCACAGTATTCCCATTTTGTGATACCTGGTTGGGCAACTTTGTTTTAGGGGCTGTAAACAGGAGAATTGAACTCTGGGTATTCTCTTGTATAACCTCGAACGTTATTGATTTTAATCAATAAGGCAGATTAGTACTGCTTTTTAGTATGCTAGGTTGGACTACCTTATTAGGTACTGTAAACATCTGTGATAAACTCCGAAAAATTGCGCCCCCTGATATGGCACCTCAGCACATGCCCGCATATTTTGTCGAATAATTCACAAGTTTGCACACCATCCGTTATCCTTTTAGTTTCATTTGCCAGAGGATAAAGGCATACTGCAATGTTCATTCAAATGCTTTACAAATGATGATAGGGGCAAATCCTATTTGAACCTTGATTTGCCTCAGCTTCTGATTGAATGAATCTAACATATGATAATTTCTTCTGCAATGTTTTTGTAAGAGATTTAGTGTGTTTACCACTGCTCTTACCCAATGCTGATGAATGAAACACACTACACTTTACATGTGCTTAAAGTTGATGTTGGACTAAACCATGATTGGTCTCGACTCTCTAGGATGGGGTTGTTCTTGGGGCAGACACAAGGGCAACCGAGGGACCCATAGTTGCTGATAAGAACTGTGAGAAAATTCACTTCATGGCACCAAACATATATTGCTGTGGAGCTGGAACTGCTGCTGACACTGAGGCTGTTACAGGTAAATTACCAAGAGAGAATGGCATATTGATACCCTTCCCAACTCTCGTTTCTTTCCTTCAACTCCTTTTTCTTTTTAATTCAGATATGGTCAGCTCCCAGTTACAACTTCATCGTTATGCAACTGGTCGTGAATCCAGAGTTGTAACAGCTCTTACTCTACTGAAGTCACACCTTTTCAAGTGAGCTCCTCCCTCCCTCCCTTCTCCGTGCTCATGCAAATGAATAAACATAGTTACAACTTACTGTAATTTGGCAATCAGTTCATCACCACCTGTTATTGCCATTATATTTTAGGTATCAAGGCCATGTGAGTGCTGCCCTTGTTCTTGGTGGAGTGGATTGTACTGGACCACATCTACACACTGTGAGCAACTGAGTATAATTGGTTATTTTACTTGTTCGAAAAGAAGTTTTGGGTAGTTATATTAACTATGAAAAGTGCACAGGTTTATCCACATGGCTCCACAGATACTCTTCCTTTTGCCACAATGGGTTCTGGATCTCTTGCTGCAATGTCGGTGTTTGAATCAAAGTACAAAGAAGGTCTTACGGTGAGCGCCTTTGATTTACCAAGTTTTTATAAATATGATATGCTATGGTATGTATGCATCAACGAGTTCCTTTTTATCATCTAGAGGGAGGAGGGAATAGGCCTTGTGGCCGAGGCAATCTCAGGTGGTATCTTCAATGATTTGGGCAGCGGCAGCAACGTTGATGTCTGTGTGATAACCAAGGTATTCAAGTTCTGTAATACTGTAATAGTCCTCTTGTTGCTTAACTTCTAGGAGATTGTTATTGAGTTTCACACTTCCTTGTTTTAATATAATGATTTGTGATAAACAAAACACTGGCAAATGATAATAAACATAACGGTTTACTTATCAGCGAATGAAGTTCCAGAACTACCTTTACAGCACTAGCTTTGTCAACATCGATGATGTGTACCCCGCCCATAGCTGCCTTACACTTGTCATAAGCTAATTTCCAATGAACACTATCGCAGTTTTCCTTTTCCAGTGGATGTCTGTTAAAGAGCCTGAGATGTGCTCTGATTAACTTTTCAGAGGGGTATGCTGTTTATTTTTAATGGTTTTCCTGCTTTGCTGACCAACTCCTGTTGACATATCCAGGGCAAGACAGAATACCTGAGAAACTACCTGTTGCCAAATCCAAGGACTTACGTTAGTTCGAAGGGATACAGCTTCACCAAGGGGCAGACTGGTAAGCTTCTTGTCAACGAATGTTACATAGTAGATAGACAATCATAGTTGAAGGGTAGAGAGTCATATATGCTTCCATTCTTTGCAGAAATATTGTCCACAAAGATCACACAGCTGAAACCAAAGGTTGAGGTCGCCGAAGGTGGTGATGCAATTGCAATGGAAGAGTGATGTCGCATGCCTACATGTGGACGAGCAATCATACACAGAATTTATGTTATTTTTTCTAGTGGAGTTGCTCGAACAAGAAATGAACAGATATCTTTATGTTGTACTTACTGACTGGACCTAATCCAAGACTTCTATGCTAATTATGTTTATGATCTTGACACATTTATGAGGGCTTTTCGTTAAGGAACCAAGCATTTTCTTAAACTGTGATGCTGTGATGCTGCGGTATTCTCTGTGAACCTTGTTGCTTCATCGATTGGTAGGTTCATTGTCCTATTAGAAATAGAATCAGTTAGCTGTGGGCTGTGAGCATGAAGTTTGGCTGTAAACACGACGGCAGTACAATTGAAGCAAAGTAACCAAAAAAAAAAGGAGGAGCTTGTCAGACAACCTGTAGGCCACCCCATCCAAGCAAAGCCTGGACAGGAACGATCCTCTACAGCGCCGGGGTGGAGCATTACGTTCCAACCTTAGCCGTTAATCACGCTCTGGCCCACAGGTCATGGAGTCATCAACCAAGCTTGAGAGCCTGCCTCCTTATTGGTAAAGGATGCAGCGGTACGATCCTATAGAACAGATCCTGTTCAAGTAAGGTCGTGCTGCCGGAGCTCCCGCTCGGCTCTATAAACTGGTTGCAGCCCCAGTTCACACCCGAGGTGGTACTATATTTTGGCGAAGCGCTGGCTCGTCAGTGTCGTCACGCCCGCAGCTTGTCATGGACCATTCGACACATCCGGACAGCACATTATTGTTTCGGCCTTCTGGGCCACATTCACCCCTTTTCTTATTTTTTTTTAAATAAAGGGAGGTCCCCTAGTTTCTTATTTCAGAAACCAAACACGATTCAGGTTCAGCGTTTACAGCAACAAGATCAGATATTACAGTACTCACGCTCTCTCCACTCGGAGCCTCACAACTCATCATTACAGGTGCTACCAGAATCTTGTGCTGCCAGCATCACCTCTGATGAACTACCAGCGAGTGTTCTTGATGGCCCGCTCCCAGCCGCTTGGTGTCTCTCTGAGAAACACAACATCGGCATCTCTTCCGATTTGATATCCAGTTGATGGATGGTTTTGTCCAGCTGTTCTAATGTATTCTTCTTGCATAGCTTCTTCCAGTTCTTCAGAGTTCCAGCTGTTCTTCTCCACACATCTCGCATCCCCATCCACGCAAGACCCTGAAAACACAAAGGCATTTCGATAATTTCACAAGTTCCACATTACTGCAGAGAAGACAATATTCAGAACTGCATTTCTATTGTTACTAACCCACCAACGGGCAGTGATTTCAAAGTTAGCACCCACTTCTTTGTCAAAGATTTCAGAGACGAAATTCCACATTTGTGTGGCAACCACACACTCAAACAGCAAATGGCTAGTGCTTTGGTGTTCTGCACAAAACAAAAAGGTTTTGTCTCTCACTCTCCTTTTGGCTAAATTATCTCTTGTAAGCAGTTTGTTGTTAGCAACAAGCCAAAGGAATACTTGGATTCTTGATGGTACGACTATTTGCCAAATAGCAGGCGAGTGTATAGGCTGTATGCCACCAAAAGAAATAACTGCATATAAGGACTGAGAGCTGTAAAGCCCATTCGAATTGTATACCCAGATGGGCACGTCAGGTTCATTGCTGCGCCTGATACTTTCAGCGATGGCAACTAGTTCTAGTCACAGGTTATACAACCTAATACTATCCACAGTACGTCTGAAGGTCAGTTTCAGCTCTCTGCCGTCCCACACCACAGCTATACTCTTGCCGTGTTCATTGACTATAACTCCCAGTATTGGATAGCCAAACTGGATGCACCATTTCCAAAATTTTTGAATAGACTCATCTCCATTTGAACATTTGTTTGGTAGAATCCAAACAAAGATTTCTTGAGAACAATACAGAAACTCGTACTACAGTTTGAATACAGTACATGGTGAGATGCCAGAGCAAAGGCCGGCGAACTCGCGTAACACACACACACACACACACACACAGCGATTCTATAGATCGTTTAGTGCTGGTGCTGCGAGTGCGCGGCTGCGATGAGCGCGGCGCCGAGCCCGGACCCGTCCTTGGTGAGCTTCACGGCCACCGACTTCGCCGCCTCCTCGCCCAGCAGCTCCACCAGCGTGCCCTCCAGGCACTCCCGGAACGCCGCGTAGTGCTCGAACAGGCCGCCGTCGACGGCGACGGCACCAAGCTTGAGAGCCTGCCTCCTTATTGGTAAAGGATGCAGCGGTACGATCCTATAGAACAGATCCTGTTCAAGTAAGGTCGTGCTGCCGGAGCTCCCGCTCGGCTCTATAAACTGGTTGCAGCCCCAGTTCACACCCGAGGTGGTACTATATTTTGGCGAAGCGCTGGCTCGTCAGTGTCGTCACGCCCGCAGCTTGTCATGGACCATTCGACACATCCGGACAGCACATTATTGTTTCGGCCTTCTGGGCCACATTCACCCCTTTTCTTATTTTTTTTTAAATAAAGGGAGGTCCCCTAGTTTCTTATTTCAGAAACCAAACACGATTCAGGTTCAGCGTTTACAGCAACAAGATCAGATATTACAGTACTCACGCTCTCTCCACTCGGAGCCTCACAACTCATCATTACAGGTGCTACCAGAATCTTGTGCTGCCAGCATCACCTCTGATGAACTACCAGCGAGTGTTCTTGATGGCCCGCTCCCAGCCGCTTGGTGTCTCTCTGAGAAACACAACATCGGCATCTCTTCCGATTTGATATCCAGTTGATGGATGGTTTTGTCCAGCTGTTCTAATGTATTCTTCTTGCATAGCTTCTTCCAGTTCTTCAGAGTTCCAGCTGTTCTTCTCCACACATCTCGCATCCCCATCCACGCAAGACCCTGAAAACACAAAGGCATTTCGATAATTTCACAAGTTCCACATTACTGCAGAGAAGACAATATTCAGAACTGCATTTCTATTGTTACTAACCCACCAACGGGCAGTGATTTCAAAGTTAGCACCCACTTCTTTGTCAAAGATTTCAGAGACGAAATTCCACATTTGTGTGGCAACCACACACTCAAACAGCAAATGGCTAGTGCTTTGGTGTTCTGCACAAAACAAAAAGGTTTTGTCTCTCACTCTCCTTTTGGCTAAATTATCTCTTGTAAGCAGTTTGTTGTTAGCAACAAGCCAAAGGAATACTTGGATTCTTGATGGTACGACTATTTGCCAAATAGCAGGCGAGTGTATAGGCTGTATGCCACCAAAAGAAATAACTGCATATAAGGACTGAGAGCTGTAAAGCCCATTCGAATTGTATACCCAGATGGGCACGTCAGGTTCATTGCTGCGCCTGATACTTTCAGCGATGGCAACTAGTTCTAGTCACAGGTTATACAACCTAATACTATCCACAGTACGTCTGAAGGTCAGTTTCAGCTCTCTGCCGTCCCACACCACAGCTATACTCTTGCCGTGTTCATTGACTATAACTCCCAGTATTGGATAGCCAAACTGGATGCACCATTTCCAAAATTTTTGAATAGACTCATCTCCATTTGAACATTTGTTTGGTAGAATCCAAACAAAGATTTCTTGAGAACAATACAGAAACTCGTACTACAGTTTGAATACAGTACATGGTGAGATGCCAGAGCAAAGGCCGGCGAACTCGCGTAACACACACACACACACACACACACAGCGATTCTATAGATCGTTTAGTGCTGGTGCTGCGAGTGCGCGGCTGCGATGAGCGCGGCGCCGAGCCCGGACCCGTCCTTGGTGAGCTTCACGGCCACCGACTTCGCCGCCTCCTCGCCCAGCAGCTCCACCAGCGTGCCCTCCAGGCACTCCCGGAACGCCGCGTAGTGCTCGAACAGGCCGCCGTCGACGGCGACGACCGACCGCCGCTCGTCGCCGGGGACGGCGCGCCCGATCTTACTCAGGATCCCGACGATCCCGGCCGCGGCCAGCCGGGCCGACCGTCTCGTCACGATGTCGCAGATCTCCACGACCATCTTCCTCGTCTCCAACGACGTGTCCCTGATCTGCAAGTGACGTTCCATGCCATGTCATTTGATTGAGTCTGTGACTAGAAATGCAATGACTCGGTGCTGAAACTGAAATCAAAGATGGATGGAGCGTGTGTTTACCCTGAGGTTTTCTGCCAGTTTTTCGGCCACGACACTCAGGTCAGGTGTTTCATCATGGTGCATTGCAGAGATATCAGGAGTCCTCAGAATGAAGCGAGTATTGAGCTTAGTGTGGCTGACATTGCCGAAGAGTGGAGTCTGCAACGCGATTTTAAGCAGCACTCTTCTTACAATGTCGCCAAGATACAATCCTGAGATCAGCTTCTCGAAGATCTGAAATAAGAACCAAACTGTGTAAGCAACGGTTTATTCACACGGACGAAGTAATGCTGCTCATTATTTCTGGACAAACCCACCTGCTCCCCTGGGTTTAAGCTCTCCTCATCCAACGCCTGATCATATTCTGTGACTGGGAGGCAGGATGAGTCGAAGTTACCCCATTCCGTGTTGATCACCTGAAATGCAGAAATCATGGTGAGAAGTTTTGCAAAAGGCAGCGTAACACTTCTTAACTGCAGTGAGGAGGCAACTGAATTTTACCATGTTTCCTGATTTAGGCAGATCGCCCTCCAACTTTGGTATGGCACTCGCCTCCTCAACGTATGCGGCATTCGAGCCGGTGCCTAATATCACACCAATGACGACGTCCTCATCGTTGTATCGGCCCGCAGCCAGGGTCCCGACGGTGTCATTAATCTGAACCATGGAAACATAATGTCAACCAGTGGTCCTAACACACAATGACAGACTCTGTTTGTTTGAGAATAGTGTTTGGCACTAATAGGATAAAAAAAATTATACTAACCAATGCAGCAACGCGCATGTCCACGCCTTGCTTGCCCATGGCCGTCTGCAATTCAGCGACCACATCTTCGCCGACCTGAATGAAATTCAGAAACGACTTGATGTAAGAACCGTACATTTGGTAACGGCACCTGAATAAAATTCAGAAACGCATTGATGTAGAAGACTCACAGCATCGTCAATCGAGAACGCCTTGGTCCACTTGATGAGCGTGCCCGATGCGATCGACGTCTGCCGCACGGGGAACGAGAACGTGAACCCGAGCTCTCTTTGCTTGCCGTCAAACACGTTGTTATGCCCTTCGTCCGCAACGACCTTGGCCAGAGCGGAAGCAATGAAGCTGAACAGCTCCTGAAGAAATGCAGAGAGTGCCATGGATCAGAGGTGCGCAGATGGGCAGTGAAATGAAACTGTAATGAAGCAGGTATATGATGCACGCACCGCAGCGTTGCCGGACATGAGATGAGGAGGGATGGAGACCTCCTTGGACTCGCGCTTCACCACGCGCTTCTCTTTGCCTGCGAGCTGCACGCGCAGGACACGGAAGTTTGTTCCTCCAAGGTCCAATGCGTAGAAGAAGCCCTCCTCATTTCTAAATTCAGAAAATAGTATGTCAGCAAATTGACCTTACAGCATGAACGCATAGGAAAATAAACAGGTGATCAAAAACAAAAGGATGACCTCGTACGTTGGAATTTATTAGTTTTGACTTTTAAATGAAACTGTATCTGTTAACCGGACTGCCCAACTGGAGGAACAAACTACTGAAAACTGATTTTTTTTTTCGACTTTTCTTTCGCTTGCACCACGCAACAAGTTTTCAACTATTCGACATGATCCATTCGAGAAATTGCCAGCCAGAGAAGAGTGCACCAACTACCGACTCCGGAGCATCGAACATTCATCTTAACAGCTCTCTGTATTCCAAAAGTTTCTTATACCAAATCAATACTACACCGCATCATTTGGCGGCTGGCTAATCTTCTCTGCTCTGAGCTGCGCTGTCAACCGATGAACACGTTCAACGTGGCAAATTGCAGACTTCCTGCCGCGTTCTAGATGAAGCCTCACATGGCCGCGTAACACAAGAGACAGGCGCGGAAGCCAGCACGTGCACGGACATGTGCCGCCACACAAGCCGGACGCGTGCAGGCGTGCGAACACGCGGACGGACGCGCGCGCGGACGTGAACGCAAGCGCGTAAGCGCAGAACGGGCCGAACACGCTTTGAACAGAGATGATCAAGCTCAGAACAGAGAGCTGCCACTTGCGGGATTGAGATGATGTACATGTGGTAGCAAGACGAAGCCAAACAAACCTACCCCTCGTAATCTATGAATCTGTCTGCAACGTGTTGTCTCGACTAAGGGAAGAGTTTTACTATACTGTAGAGAAAGTAACAAAAGGCAAGTTCCATTACTAAACATAGCATTAAAGTGGTAGTGATCTGTCTCCAAAAGTATGACCTGAACCTAAGAAAATGAAGAGGCTTCAACAATGCTCAGATACTAAAAACAATCAGGAAGTCAGAACTCAGAGCACGGATTCCGCGTTCTGTTCTTGCAGCGAGCAAAAAAAGCAGAGTTTGGTGGTGCTGATCGAGATTCGAGAACGGTTTGGCTTACCCGGTAGGGAGATTGTCGACGTAGGAGATGATCATCTTGATCTTGCTGCCGCCCTCCTCGCGCAGGCCGGCGCGCATCTCCTCCTCCATCGCCGCGGCCACCTCGTTCAGCCGCGCCGCCGGCGTCGCGCACGCCGCCCGGAGCTCCTCCACCACCCGCTCCGCCACCGCCGGCTCCCCGGCCACCATGGTCACGGTCGACGGTCAGCAACAAAACCGAGCGCCCAAGAAAGCCGCACGACCTTTGGCCGCAAGAAAACACCGGAAGAATGCGAGATCGAAACCACGAGGAACAGAGCCCCGGTGATGGAGGGTTTGGTTTTGCGTTGAGCTGGCCTGCCTTGAGATTCTTGGCGATGGCTATTGAACGCCGATGAGAAATCGTTTTGGTAGGAGGAGGTTGCCTGGGACCTGGTGGTATTTATAACAAACCTTTGGATTGGAATTGACCGGGGATATCCAACCGAAACCGAAGGGACAACGAGTTTCCCAGTCGCGGAGAGGGGGGCGGTGGGGTGGCTGAGTCGGACTCGTCGTAATTTTCTACTGCTACGGATAATTAATTACTCGGCATAACCGATTAATTTTATCCGTGCTGGATATTTATATGACCCCGAAAAAACAGGGGTGGGCGGCGGCGAAGAGGCCCGCCATTGCCAAGAGTGCTGCTTTGAATTCCCCTCGCCTGCCCACGGGAACCGCATGAACGGCTGCTCGCTTGACTGACTGCAGCCGCGGATTTTATTTTTTTTTCCTCTATCCTTTTTCTTCCCTGTCACCCATTGCTGCCGACTTGGGGTGTACTAGTAAACGTTAGGGCTCCGTGGTTTCTGTACGGCCCGGTCTCATGAAATAAAATAAAAAATCGCATGATGTAATCGTGTTCCATGAGTGCATCAGATCATGTTTTCGCTTTGGGTACAGATAGAAGTGGATGATGGTTACAGTCATGGCTCTGTACTAGTCTACTGGGAACACATGAATTCCTTTTCACAAGATATAGTTTGCTTTCTTCGGCAATTTTTTTCTTCACAATTTTTTTCTTTTAATTATATATGGTACACATTCAAAATTCACACACACCCATCTCTATAAACACGCATACGCAAACATTATCTCTATGCGCATCTTAAAAGACCGAGTCGGGAAATCTTTGAGGTCGACGAATGACTATTAACTGCAACCACAGACTATATTTGTTTTCCTCTCTCTTTTTTCTTCCCTGACACTCATTGCTGCCGACTTGGGGAGTAGTAAACGTTAGGGCTCCGTGGTTTCTGAACGGCCTGGTCTCATGGAAAAAAAAATCGCATGATGTAATGGTTACTGGCCCAGTACTAGTCTATTCGGAACACATGATCGAATTCCTTTCACAAGAAATGGTTTGCTTTCTTCGGCAATTTTTATTTTCCTTTGAACAAAATTTTGCTTCTCAGAGATTGAAGAGAATAATCCATACTCCTATTTGCTTTATTCGGTACTGAACTTTTTAGGATGTTACCCTGATTCTGACTGGCGGCCAAGGAGAACGGCGCTTGACCCGGGCGCAGCTGGTTTTGCACACCTCACTCTGACGTGGCAACGCGGCCCCCTCCGAACGGATCAGATCGCGCGGCCAGCTTATGGGCTCACGCAAACGTTTCGCAAGTTGACGCTACCTGCCGCTGTCCGCTCAAAGGCTCAAAGCAAAGTATCTGTGGTTTCCTGGCGATACCCTTTGCTCCTTCCAAATCAGTAGACTCCGTGGTTAGAGAACATCATGGTGGGTTATCATCTGATGTGGTGGCGGCCGATGTGTGTATCTCTGCTCGTCCCAACCTTCAATCGTGTCACAATTCTAAATTCGCTCAATGGGGGCACACAACTAGTCCCATTTTTAGGACAGGAGACGATACGTCGATGTCGTGGCCTACATAGAGATGTTGTCTTGGAGCTTCTTCCACATACAAAGTGGCGATCAGCTTATGCTCGGCAAATGTTATAATTTGCATCTATTGCCCTTCTAAGTGTACATGTGTTGTCTCTAAGAAACAAATTTACCCTCATAATTCTGGACGCCTATGGCACCACATGATGTGAACTAGGGTTCCCGATCTTTCGAAAGGTTCTGATAACTCTCGATTTGGTGGAGACTTGACACACGTCGATCCGGCTTCCGAACAACAGATCCGAAACCCCGCAATCGCAGCACCACGTCTCCTAAGGTTATCAACCGTGCAAGCACGATTGACCTCGCCGAGAAGGCTTATCCTTGCCTGCAAATCGAAGAACACAAGCAAGAACACAGAAGAATGCAACTAAATTGCTGAAATCTGGATTAAGATCACAAGTTGGGGTCTCACAAACCGATAAACGGCGAAACTGTTCTTGACAGAATAATCTAAGCAAAACC
>LAPY01001831.1:20864-33279 GCA_000970635.1 Eragrostis tef
CTTGTGTTGCTGGCACACAAAGCACCGCTCAATGCCCTTGTACGATGTTCTAAGAGAAATGAGCATCTCTACTGGCTTGCGAAGCATAAGAATCTCCTTTGCTTTGAGGCAAGAAGGAATTTAGTCTTCATGATGCTTCCTGAGGGGAAAGATGATTTTGGGGAGCTGCACGAGATGCTAATTGACCGGTCACATTTACTGGATGAGTCCTTTGAGTACATCACACAGGCAAGAAACAGCGAGCTTCGTGGTGGGCTTTTTATGGAGTTTAAGAATGAGGAAGCTACAGGCCCTGGGGTTCTGAGAGAATGGTTCTGCTTGGTGTCTCAAGCTCTTTTTAGTCCGAAGCAAGTTCTCTTCTCCCCTTGTCCTGAGGATAAAAGAAGGTTCTACTTGAATGAAAGTAAGTTCCGTCAGTACTGGCTAGCCAATTTAAATTCAATTCTATTGGTATGACACTATGGCCAAATTACTTGAAATATGTGGTGCTTAATATAAAACCACATATGAGTAAATCATAACATGACCTAGCTAGCCAATTTACATTCAGTTCTATTGGTATGACACTGTGACCAAATTACTTGAAATATGTGGGGCTTAATATAAAATCACATATGAGTAAATCGTAACCTGACCTGCAGACCCTATCGCTGCTGATCCAAACTATAGACTGATACCTTAGTTAAATTTTCTTGTCTTGATACATGCTTCTTATCTGTAGTTGTATGGAACTTGACTCAGGAAGATATACATATATGATTTTTATGTTAGAATCTAGTAAAATTTAGAAACATGTTATAAGTTAGGTGTATAAAGGCTGGTGAAGATGAGATGTCGTGTCTTGTTCACCTTTTCTCTTTTTTTCTGTCTGGTAGTTTATGCTTAGAGACAATCCCAATTAATTCGATCAGAAACTCAGGATGGGTAACATCCGCAAATATACGTGGTATGTTTCACTGAAAAGTTAATCTCTGCTACCTGCACCATAGCATCACTGTCATGCTATTTTGTATGTTTGCAATCCACATATAGAGGAATTTAACCAACCTTATTGTTGCTACTTGAGCCACATGTTAGCTTTCTCAGTTCTATCTAATTGATTCTTATTTATAATATGTGAGGCAACTGACATCTTCGACAATTTTTGTCCTAATATCTTCTAACCTTTGCCAGTTATCTGTATTTTGCAGCATCTGCGGTTGATCCATTGCACCTGAAATACTTCGTTTTTGCGGGACGCATAATTGGGTTAGCCTTGATGCATAAAGTGCAAGTCGGGGTGACGCTAGATCGTACTTTATTCTTGCATCTTGCTGGGAGAAGTATTACATTGGAAGATATTGCTGTTGCAGATCCTGTCAAATATGCAAGCTGTAAAAAGATTTTAGAGATGGACGCTTCTGAAATTGACAGCCTCTACCTAACATTTTCCCGAGGAGATCACCAATTAGGCTCTCAAAAAATTATCGATCTTTGCCCTGGAGGGCAGGATATCAGTGTGAATGTCCAGAACAGAGAGCAGTACATTGATCTTCTAATTAAAAACACCTTTGTGGACTCTATTTCGGATCAGCTAGACAATTTCACAAAAGGATTTAGTGACATACTAGTCAATCCATCACGCCGGAAAGAATTTTTTGAGTTCTTGGATCCAGAAGACATGGACCAACTGCTAGGAGGGAGCAATAACACAATAAATGTGCAAGATTGGAGATCACACACTCAATACAATGGCTACAAAGACAAAGACCGCCAGATTACCTGGTTCTGGAAGGTACACTAATGCACTCTGCCATCCCTTTGCTTGTGCCGTTATATGATTGATTCATTCTGCTGATAATTAGCTTGGTATATGTGGTACACGTGCAAGAGTTATGCAGGCCTTAACCCTTGCAGATAATTAGCTTGGTGTGCAATAGTTTGATAGGAGTACTTTGAGGAGGGACAATATATGATTAATTCATTCTTGATGTCGTTCACTATGAGACATGTCTTTTTAAATACATGTCACCATGCACATTCATGTCCTAGTAGAAATGGCTGGGCAGGTGCTATCACTGTGGATAATTTTTTTTTACCATTTTTTCTCTTGATCTGGCCACTTTTCCCTTTTGTTTGTCTCTATTGTATCGTCATATCAGTTCATGAATTGAGTTTGCCATCATATTGTATCATGCACTTGATGTTGGTCGAGTGATAGAACAGGGTTGATAGACTACGTCTTGGTCAGGTCTCACCAAATTTGTGTTTTATCGGTTTCTTCTAATCATATAATCTGCCCCTCGTAGCTCGGTCTAGAGTGAGGTGGCATAGTATGTATGGGACCATTTTTTTCCCTCTCTATAATACAAAGATACACAGCTCTCCTGCGTATTAGAGAAAAAAATATTAGTTGTGTCATCCAATATGTGATACAGCCAGCCATGTCCTTATTTTTGTGTTGTCTTGGTGATCACAATTTCAAAAGATTTTGATGTTGTAATATGTAAATGGAGCCAAAAGCATTGTGTTTGTGTGCAAAGTGAAATGAAGGTTAAGTCTTATTTGTGCCTGCAATGTCTATAAATTACAGTTTTGTCAGATTGAGTTTCCATGGAAGTGAACTTCTATTTTCTAGCATGTTTAGTTGATCTTGATCCCATGATAAGTTGTACTAGTTGTTCTGGCCTACCGTTGGAGGGTTTTGGTTTCATGGCCTCAGAATTTGTATTTCCAACATATTGTGACGATAACTTTTCATATGATTTCTTAGGACATGTATAATGCATGGTGCTTAGAAGTAATGCTTAGAGCAAAAACCAACTAAACACCTACACAAAAATTCTTTCCCACAATGCAAATAGGTGCTTAAATATGTCTAACCGCATTGCTAAACACTTTAAGCACCTGGTGCTAACTTAGGCTTCTTTTCCCTCATATAAGCACCTAGTGCCAACAAAAAAACAGTTTTTTGGCCTAAGCAGTAAGCACCCCTACAAGCATCTCCATTGTACATGCCCTTAGAACTTCGTTGATTCAATCAGTGATTTGGAGTCAGATGATGTGCGGCTACATGCTCGCTAACATCATCCATGCCATCTTTTAAGCCTTATCAATACAAACTACCAACCAAATCTGGCCCTTGTCTTTGATCCTTGGGTTTATGGTATCTCATATCATCAATTATTAACACTGTATTTAGGTTCAATTGCAAGAGGTTATTAACCATTGATAAGTGGGATAAGTTTGTTTTTCTTTTGAAAAAAGAACAGGAAAATACACAGGAAGAAGACTATCTCTTAGTGATAAAAAAAACACACTACCTCTTCAATTTGACAAGTGAGAGTGCCATTGAACCGAACACCTTAACCACCACAACCTTGTGATCTACTGTTTGGCT
Source organism: Eragrostis tef (assembly GCA_000970635.1). Taxonomy (NCBI): domain Eukaryota; kingdom Viridiplantae; phylum Streptophyta; class Magnoliopsida; order Poales; family Poaceae; genus Eragrostis; species Eragrostis tef. The sequence continues at coordinate 24,244 of LAPY01001831.1, forward strand.
ACATGCCTGTGTGCACACCTTTCTACCTTTAGCGAATCTATAGAAACTAAACAAGTACAATTTTAAACTTATATTGTAAAATGAAATGTGTTTTGCCCCATATTATCCTTGTGTAAATGAGATGGGAGCGACTAAAAACATTTCTCATGTTCTTATGGACTCATCCTGGTAAAAGCTTCCATCAGCTGTGGTCAGGAGCTAGTGCTTTGCCTGATATGAGCCAGTATTCTGAATATAGTGGATTGTGGGAGTGTAGTGGTATAGTGACTACAGATTTCCCTCAAAGTACTGCCACCAAACAAAAGTTGTCCCTTGTTACCTTGCATGTATTGTGGTAGTGTAGTGGTATAGTGACAACAGATTGACCTCAAAGTACAGCTATTGAACAAAAAATGCCCTTGTTACCTTGCATGCATATTTGTCGAGAAATTTGGATGAATTTTATTTCCCCCTTATCGAGCAACTTTATTATGTATTGACAATCATTTTGGTGCATGCTTTGACACTTATGTATCACACTGTAGGTTGTTGAGCGCATGCCAATCGAGCAACAGAGGCAACTCCTCTTCTTCTGGACTTCTGTGAAGTATTTACCAGCAGATGGCTTTAGTGGGCTCAGCTCAAAACTGTACATATACAAGACATCTGATTCAACTGACCGTCTCCCATCATCACAGACCTGCTTCTACCGTCTCTGCCTCCCTCCTTATGCATCCTTAACAGCGATGGAAACCCAGCTGCAAAAGATCACACAAGAGCATGTGAGCTGCAGCTTTGGTACATGGTAGTTCCGCCCTTATGGTCGAAACGGGTATATTTTGTACATATCGTAGTTAGTATCATCCTTTACTATCGCATTGAATCTGTTACTAAGGTAATAGGTTTTTTCGTTTGTTTTGTGTTTGTGGAAAGTTAGTGGTTGGAGCCATTTAACCTAATGTAGGCAGAATTGTTAGAAAGCAGGTTCCTTTTATTCCCTCATTTGTGGCCATGACATGTGCCATTTTATTTTCCAAAGCAAGTGAGATTGGCGTGATGTGATCATGTGTAGCTCAAGCTTCTAGTGGAACGGATGAACGCCATGCCAATACAGGTAACCATAATGGATATCTGGAGTGTGGGGTTGCAAGCTGGTGGCGACTAATTCAAGTTGATCCTATACTGGACGTAAACCTGGCACCCTTTCTTTAATGAGGCTGTGTGCAACACTAGAATTTTTCTCTAATATTACAAAACTGGCAGAATGCGATCAGTTAGCAATTCTCTGGTCACAGTAATCAGCTTGGCCCAGATTTAAGCTTACAATACAGGCAGGGCTTGCTGAGAAACGGCCTGGCAGTGGGGTTATTAAGTCCCTGGCATGATATCTGAAATTCTGAATCGCAACCATTTTCTGGCATCTGATCCCTGGCAAGTGACTGAATGTGTATGTTCAGTAGATCAGAATGCCAGTGAAGTGGTTATATTTCTGCTCTGTATGCTTTCGTGGTGCCAACAGAAGCTAGAACTGCATTTTTCAGCAAACACCAGTCCCACACAGTCGCATTGTCTGGGAGTGTTGTGCCAGTGCAGCACCAACGTGTATTAACTGCTAGAGATCAGACCATCACGGAAGCCCGTTTACCTTGATGGACGATAATGTTCTTTGCCAATTGACATGTTTTTGCCCTTAACATATCTTTTTAACGAAGAATGGCAACAGACTTTTTTGGAATTGGATTCGTTAAGTGTGTTTCGACCACGCTTTGATTGGTAAAGCAACAAAAGGTGAGGTGCGCTACCTGTGTGTCTGGCTCAAGCGGCCGGCGCCGAGTTTTCAGTCGCGGTGGTGGCACAGGTTCCAACCGGTGCGTCGCGCGAGTGTGGTGGCCAGCCAGGCACGGCGAGGGATCCTGGTGCCTACAGCTCGGCAATGCGACGCTTGCGCGCGGACGAAGGCCGCGGAACCTGGTATGTGTACTGACATCAACCTGGCCATCGGGACACCGGTGCTGCAGAAGATAATCTGAACTTAATCGATGATGACCTTAAATCCATGTGGCTTCCCGTCGGGTAAGAAAAGTTGAGATCAGGCGATGACAGCTCCATGATCGCTGCAAAGCAAAAAGGCATGCCTTAGACACCACTTGGATCCCAAGCATGGCGCCACTCTGTGCTCGGCTGATTCAGAAGAATCTCAATCCCAGCAGCCACGACGGCGGCGCCAGTGTTCAAGAGCTTGGCTGTGCTTGAGGGCACTGCACGACAGAGATGCATGCTCGCGAGGTAGCAATTTTTTTTCAGGTCTGTTTTGAACAAAAAAATCGCGGGATCGTGGTGCAGCGAAGGTGGACCTGATTGGCATTCACGATCTACGTCAGGTTTATGCAAAGAGGTCTTGCGTTGATGGAACATAAGGTAGAGGTATAGAAGTAGTCCAAGCAGATTAAATCAGGCTGGTCAAATGTATCTCTGAGAACAAGCTCCTTCTTAGTTTACTTTTCTTAGCAATTTAGTTCTGGTTTTGCTTAGAACTATCTTGTACTGAATCCATGTGACGTACTCTAGTCTAAGTTTCAGACAACGCTTGCATTGTGAGCCTGGATGGAAAATGCTTAATTAGCATTCGCAAGTCGTACTGTTAAACTATAGCACAAAAGAAAGAACGTACCATATTGCACAGAGAAGTAGCAGCTGAAGACCGGATCAAAATACTAATTTATAACCAATATAAGATTACATGAAGAAACATAATAGCAATACACGTAACCAACACACGAACACAAGATGCAACAGCAGGCTCTCCCCGGACGACACACAGTTTATTTAGCCCACGTCACTCCACGCACCCGACAGGCGAACGACACACCTTAGCGCTAGCTACTAGTACACACACGAGCAGCACGCTCGACACCAAGCCCGTGCTATGTAGGAGTACGTACGTACGCCCGCGCGGCTGCCATTTTCACTGGGCGTTCCAGCGCAAGCACGGCCGCCTCACTCGCTGGCCTTCTCGACCTCGGCGGCCACCGGCTCGGCCGCGGCGGGCTCCTCGGCAGCAGGAGCAGCCTCCGGCGCCGGGGCAGCTGGCTCGGGCTCGGCAGCGGCTGCCTCCTCCTCCTTCACCGCCTCCTCAGCGGCCTCGGCCTCTGCCGCTGGTTCGACGGCCTCGGCCTCTTTGGTCTCGGTCTCGGCAGCGGCGGGCTCGGCCTCCTCCTTGGGCGCCTCTACTTCAGCCTCGGGAGTTGGCTCCGCCTCCTTGGCCTCGGCCTCGGCGGGGGTAGCCTCCTCAGCCACGGCCTCGGCCGCCGGCGCGGGGGTCTCCTCCTTGGGGGCCTCCTCGGCCGCAACGGCCGCCGGCGCGGGCTCCACCCCGGGCGGCGACGCACGGCGGGGCAGCATGTTTCATTAGCGCGTCTTGGATCAGTTCATTGCTCATTAGGCACACATATAAGATCAAGCTCATCATGGATGAGCAATGAAATCACATACATAAGAGATTTAAACATAACGAGGAGATCAAAACGATCCGTGCATGTATATAAATCATCACATGATCAAAAAGTACCTCGGCAGTGGCCATTGGTGATTCGGTGTTGGACGAGGAAGCTGGCGTTGGCTACTATATATGATGAAGAGTGTCTAGCAAGAGCTAGAGTGCGTGACTGATCACCGGAGAGAGAACGGGATCAAGCTAGTGTGTCTGTGTGAGCTAATGCGCCGAGACCGGGGGGCTATTTATAGAGGCCTCGGAAGGCCAAAATGGGGAGAACACACAAAGGGGATCACCCCGGCGTCAAAAAGAAATTAGAAAAACATCTAGAAAAAGAGCTGTCGTTCGTATCATGATCAGGAATCTTGAGAGCTGTAGGCGCACACATGAACCTGTCAGGGCAACCTAAAGGCGCCCATGAGTCATGACACATGGAAAGGGTCCAAAGGGGGTGGTGTGCACGGCGTCTTGTTTATGTCTCGCTCCACAGGCCGGCAGTGAGACGACACTGATGATACTAGTGATCAAGTTTGATCACAGCCTCACAGCTCGATCGATCGACGTGCCAGGAAAGGGCCAAGTGAGAGCTGGCCAGATCTCTCGCCCTAGTGGTGGCACGCTAATGCCGCTTTCTCGGTCACCTTACACAATTAAACGACCCGATTGTATTGGCTACACCGTCGAAACTGCTTTTGGTCCTTGCTCAGAAGGAGGTGGATCGCCCTATGATGAACATGGCGTGCAATCAGCTTGAAACTACATCTTTGGAGATCTTCACAAATAATGGATGACGATTCAACAATAGAATCACCTCTTGAGTCGTTTAGTTACAAGCTTTTTATGATCAAAGATCAATTTTTTGTCTTTTTGATACCTTGAACCTTTGGTTTTGTGAAACTTTGTAATAAAAAACAGCTAAATATATCAACCGATACAGAGGTTGGGATATAAGTAATATATTTCCTTTTAAAAAAAATACACAGTCGAAACCGCGAGCTTTTGCAAAGCTTTGTCGCGCAAGAACTTGTACGAATCTCAAATCGCAAAAATAGCTCGTACAAGTGGTCTCGCGTTTCTTGGGAGCTCCAAGTGGACCTTTATAGTTGTACGCTTCGTTGTCGCGCTCAGTGCGTGCAGGGCTTTGAGGTGTGCACCTCATTGTTCCTGCACGTTCTACGCCGTCCTTGGCATCGCTAGTTAACTGCCCGGTCTCTGGACCGGCTGATCGATCTCGTCCCCTGCCGCCAACAGATCAGCGAGAGAGATTCTGCTAGCTTTGATTAAGGGTGTAGATTGATTATAGTGTTTGTTCGTACGAGATTAGAGGTGGCGGCAACAGAGAGGGCTGTCGGGTTAGCGTGCAGACAATGCAATTGGAGCCGGTGAATGTGCATCTCAACAGTTGCAAGGAATGCTATGATGTGATTTGGGAATTTGGATTGGATCAAGGCAGGTCAGGTAGCCATCTGAGCTACAAAGACTTGGAGTCATAGATCTATGTGGGTTTTATTTTTATTAATTTTTTGAAAGGAAAATTTAGCGCAAGGAAATCAAAGTTGTCCAGTACTCGGGCAACTGAAAGTTAAAACGAGGAAGAATAGACTTCTCACAGCGATCGAATTTAGACAACCAAGTTTGCGTGCCAAATTTTGCGGCTTGGCTTTCGTGCTCATCGAACGTTTGGTCGAACATATACATAACTGTAACAAGTGTCAGTCTTCAGGGTTAATCAGACAAGTGACGACGGGCCGACGGCATGTGTCCAGCTTGGAAGTTCATCGGAGAGAGTATACAATCACAGCTTGCCCTGTATCAAACTTTGGAATTCGTCTTGATGCTTTATAGATGAGGTATGCAACTTTATCCAAAAGCTTGCCATAGAAAACTTGAGCCGATGGTACTGCGCCGCAGGAGCAGTTGTCAAGGGATCACCTTTACGTTGCAGAATAATGGAAAGGCAAGTAAGGATTTCATCAGCAAGACAGCGAGGTTACGCTCGTTTGTGGCGCACCGCAAGCAATGGGGCAGCGTGACACCTCCTCATCATTTTGGCGAACTAGCGTATATACCTCATTGCTGCCGAAAGATCAACGATTTCAAGGCAGCTAGCTCAAGGGCGGTCCACTCTGCCAGATTGCCGAAGTTGCGTGGACCGCACAAACTTGTGGCCATTGCGAAACTGAATTTCACGTAATTTATACAAAGTGTTCGTCTACTTCTCTGATGGATCTTTATGCATTCTGCATGCTGAATTTCATGGAATTCTGCAAGATAGAAGATAATGAGGAAAATATATTCTTTGCTTGATCGATCATCACCGGTAGAGAGGCGGCAGCGAATGCTGGTGGTGGGCAGACCTCTTTTCACGAGATCCTAGCAAGTAGCAGTGGCAGCTAAAGCGTTTTGTGCACGTCGTTTTCCGTGCTCCTAAGCCCGGCCATGGAGACGTGGAGATGATAGGGAAGACGACGAAAGCTTTCTGCCTTTTGGAGCGAGAGCCCACGCCGAACATCCAACATGCCCCGTCGGATGGGCTGATCGGTGACAAATCACCGAGGAAATAGACATGGCCGGCTGTCAGCGCGGGGGGCCGTTTGCTTATCCACTCGGATCACCCGTGGCATCAACTCTGCTACGATGTTTGTGTTTGTCAGTGTTGCGTGCTTTCATCCCAAACAAATCTGAGTAGCTAGCAAAGTTATTTTGATTTATACAATCCAGATTCGCGTGCAATGGAAAACTTCACACGCTTCTTGATCTCTATGAGCCATGAGGGACTTGTTATTTGCAAAAGTGCAATGCCTTTTATTTGGTTGAAGCGCCGCACTAGTCGCTATGGAATTGCTGGCCTCAGAGACAGACTGGCATAATTGGAGGCCATGACCCGGAACCTGATGGTGACGTGGCAACAGAGCTAGGGGCGGTGGATCGGGGCCCAATGACAGTCCTCTGAAACAGTACTTTCCACCTCGTGATGACGTGGGAAGCCGCCAAATGCGTTGTCTCCAAGTCATCCTGCGACCACTTGTTTAATGGTGATGATCAGGTACATGATCTGGGTAGGAGCACCAAGTCGAAATTCGTCCAAGATAAAACACAAGTCATTTCCTGTTCGGGGTTACTTTCAAGCAAATGTTGATTGCACTGGAACTTTATCCCAAGTTCCCAACCTCCACATCTTGTATGTATTTGACAGATAAATTACACTCCTTTCAATATCAAAATTGTTGCCGGTATAGACATTGACGACCTCTACATCTTTGTATAGTAGTAATAAATTTTCACTATCGGGTAAATTTTGTAGCACACCAAATCAACTGCCGAACAAACAGTGAAAATATAACAGAAATTCAATGCAATGCTATATTATACGTCCACTCATGCTTGGCGAGGACATCTTCAAAAGGTGACAAGCAACTTCAATTTGCATTGAACTTTGTGTATCCACCTGCGACATGGCCGTCGATAGCGAGACAATAGTGGTCTTTGTCAATCTTGAAGATTTGCCAGCTCAATCTTCAAAGATGCTCATAAAGGTAGGGTTTGCGTATGTGTGTTTATAGGAGTGAGTCACTACACTACGATAGATAATATGCAACTTGCGATCAGTCGCTAAAAGGCCTTTCACCGACCCACTGTAAGTCAGTAAAGACATTTACCGACAATCTCGGTCTATAGGTATAAGTGGCGTCGGTAAAAGTTTTACCGACCGACCACTTTTTACCGACCCACTGTTGGTCGGTATTCCAAAGAATTGCTGACCCTCCATTCGACGCTAATAAAGTGATGCTATTACACTTTTTACCGACTTATAGTCTGTTGCAGTAGTGAAACTGAATATTAACAATAATTTCCTCCTTTAATCACTATAGCCTGTGGTCCCGAACCAAACAACATGCAGTGAAATGGAAATATATAGGTCAAATCGATCTAGCCATAAATATCCATTGATTTAGTTTATATCACAGGTACACACAATACATCCAATTGGAAGTTTATCACAAAATCAGAAGCTTGACCCTTATGATCACAGCTAACACTACTAGCTAGATCCTATTACAAAATTATAGGAACGATGTTGCATCCCATTTTGGTGTTTGACTTACAAACCACTTGCATACACACCATCCGTCGTAAACTTTTACCGACTTATAGTTGGTCGCTATTAATCTATTTTTACCGACTCACTAGGGTCGCTAATTATGTGTTGTGGTATAGTGAATGTGCGTACGTTGTGAGTGATTGAATTGTATTGTGTAATCACAAAACAAAATGTTCATTTGAAGACTACCTGCATATTAGAGTGGATCGATGTTTTATCAAAACGATGTCAACAGAGGTGAAAAATATGATATCACTCGATCGATTGAAATGTCTTTTCTTTTTTTGCTGGTTTTGGAATGGTAACTGATCGCTAAAGTTCCTGCTATTATTTTCTATCATTGATCCGTACATTATTGGGAGAGCAGTCCCCTTTTACACACTTTTGACTATTTGATTTTCCCGATTACTATGTACTATCAAAATCCACCAATATGCAATGGAAAAAGAGGTACTACCTTTTGACGCCGAGTGTGTTGGTATCATTTTTCCCGTCGAACGGATGAAGTACTAAGGTCTGACATAGCTCTATCAGCAGCAGCAAGGATCACGATCAAATGCGGCACCGACACGTCGGCCATCGGGCGCAATGTAGTAATCACTTGCTTTTGATTGGACGTGCATGAGCTCACTGTAAGCTGGTCATGCCCATGACCCTGAGGCATGAGGCCATAACCAATTCAAGATTCCCCTAGCCTTCGCAAACAAAAGAATGAAACAAAAAATATACAAGCTTCCAATCCCGATAAGAGCATGCATGTACTCAAACTATGTATACAGCGTTATGATCAATCGCCATGGGCATTGCGTTCTATCGAGTACAGACAACGCATAATCAGATAAGAATTTTTAGTCTTGTCATGTCGCATATTGTTGACACAAATTTTATTTTTGTAATGATGGAGCTATATGATTTGGCGTTAGGATAGTAGGTCAGCGAGGCAGATGATATCAAGCAATGTGATGGAATGCTGCCGAGCCCGTAGTAGTTAGAAATCAAAGGTTTAGTAGTAAGTTTTGATGCCGTCGTTGACATATGTGGCCAAAGAAAACTATGGAAATTGCTGTTCAAGTTGACATGCATGTAAAAGATTGTTTCAGTGACTTCACCATTCATGATTTGCCTATTTCCACCGTGCTTGTAGAGTTCGTAAACTTGCAATAGAAATCTTGTTCTTCAATAGTCACGTCTGGAGAATTTATCTAGTTAGTTCTGCATAAGTTTAGAATCGGAATTTCAAAATTTTGCACTCATGGGCTCAATTGTGGACTTCCTGACATTTGCATGAGCAGTAGGCCCAAATAGAAATGATTGCGACTTCAAAGGCCGAGTACAACTAACTCCCCAAATCAAGGCCCACCTATTGGCCCGTTACGCCTGTTTTGACTCTTGAACTGCCGCTTGCTGCGCGTCGCGCCGCCGCCGCCGCCGCCGCCAGAAACCGAGAAACCAGCGACCGGCC
>LAPY01001831.1:37000-52773 GCA_000970635.1 Eragrostis tef
GGGCCAGCGAGGCGCTCGGCTGCCTCCCCGAGGCCGTCAACCTCTGGATCGGCAACGCCCACTCCGTCACCTCCTTCCACAAGGACCACTACGACAACATCTACGCCGTAGTCTCCGGCGAGAAGCACTTCCTCCTGCTGCCCCCCACCGAGCACCACCGCCTCTACGTCCGCGACTACCCGGCCGCCAGCTACGTGGCCGCGGAGCAGGGAGCAGAGGGGGAGGAGCATCAGCTGAGGCTTAAGCTGCAGATGGAAGAGCACGAGAGGATGGTGCCGTGGAGCAGCGTGGACCCGTACCCGGCGTCGCCGGAGGAGATGGCCGCGCAGAGGTCATCGTTCCCGCTCTACTTCGACGGGCCGGAGCCGATACGGTGCACGGTCAGGGCCGGAGAGATGCTGTACTTGCCGAGCATGTGGTTTCACCATGTCAGCCAGAGCCCAGGGCCAAACGGGCTCACCATTGCAGTGAACTACTGGTACGACATGCAGTTTGACATCAAGTATGCTTACTTCAATTTTTTGAGATCGCTGGACATTGACAATGGTACACCAAACAAGCCTGATGCTTCGGAAGGTGATTCCGAGGAAAAGGACGATTGAAGTGATGAATTCTGGTGGGTTCGATTGTGAATCGATGCAGTAAGGCCAGTTCATGAGCCAGATGAGGCTATCATCTCTGAGTGTTTGGAACTTGGAAGTAGATGCTCAGTGCATGGATCTCGACAATCTGCCACATATGTAGCACAAATTTGCATGGTCAAATGGTTTTCAGCTTTGATTTGGTTACAGAGTGAACAATTTGATGACAATTTTAATGTTCTTCAGACATGGGAATACGAATTCTTCTCGTGCTTCTCTGATGATCATTCGTACATTCTGCAGTTTTAAAAGTATGCATGTTTCTGCTCCAGTTGGATCAGAGGGAAGACAGATTATCAGGTCATGACTAATGAAGAACTGAATCTAGCAGTGGTGTCTGTTATGCATATTTCAGTAGCAGGTGGATTAGAGATAAGACAGAGCAATGAAAGCGCTGCTTCTTCTGAATCTGCTATCACAAACTTGCTGCCAACTCCATATTGCATAGCTATGTTGAATTGATGTGACAAATTCTGTTATCTTCGATTACACACATGATATGTTGAATTGATATGTTCAAGCTACGAGCTTTCCAATATGACTGAAGATCCACGCTAAATGTATTTTTGTTTAGCTGTTCTCATATAATTTTTTCAGATTACTGAATACAAAATGCTTCCGATATGCTTTCACAAGCATAGTCACCCTTGCATTACCATTTGTCTAAACAGATTCTTTTTTCCTTCTGCTGCATCCCACTAATTAAATAAGTCTGAGAAAATAGCAATGAGAAGCTCAATCGAAAAAAGAATGACTAAAAATTATGAAAAAATGATGCGAAACTGTTGCTTAAAGCTGCTTTGACAGCTCGTTTTCCAGCCCGGATTCTTCCCGCAAAATGTGCCTGAGCATTTTTTTTTTCATCACTTCTGAAAATGCAACATTGCTTCAGGTAATTCACCCCTGTAATTATCATAACCAGATGGATTAGCTGTGGCAAGTGATCCTATATCACAGTATAGCCTCTCCGCTTTTCGATTCCGATGGTTATGAGAACAAATTAATACTACTACTACCAGAACTTTGTTTATAAAGACATGTTCAAACAGAACCTTTGTTTATAACCAGAACTTCGCTTACAAAGATAGTAGGAAAGTAAATTTTGAAACAGCATTCTGCAATACAGATAGATGGGAGTTTATTTATTCCAGACTAATTTGGTAACTCGAGATCTGATAAACTTCGATATGTGAAGATGGTTGATTCAACGCCTTCAAACACTTCAGTTCCCTCCAAGCTTGGACATAAACCTCTTCTTTGACCTCAGCTGAAAATATTAGACGGAACAATACATAAGATTTCTTTTCCACTAGAAAAACATATTTTGAATGAGTTAGAACAACTGTGTAATAATCAAAGTATATCAAAGTATCATACAGCAGTTAGTAGTTACACTATGACGCAAAGATACACTAACAATTCTCACCTGGTTGCTGTGGCCACATTTCTTCTTGCGGCAGTTGTTAGACCTGAGGGGAAGGCGAGCATAGCACCTGCAAGAGAAAACGACGAACGAAATTAGACCACCTCGGATCCATATGCTGCAGCCAGCACGCTAGGATCAAGCGCACAACAGATTGTACAGTGATTGGAATGAGTATGCTCGTACTTGCGGCAGACTTGCTTGTGCTCGTTGTACTTCTGCGCAAGTTCACGGAGGCTGGGCTCGATGCCCTTGGGGTGGCCGCCCCTGCTGCCGCCGCGGAGGCGGAGCACTAGGTGAAGCGTCGACTCCTTCTGGATGTTGTAGTCCGCCAGGGTGCGGCCATCCTCTAGCTGCTTGCCGGCAAAGATGAGGCGCTGCTGATCCGGAGGGATACCTGCATCAGGCAGTTCGTTAGCTTCCGGAGAGGAATCCAGCTTGCCCGGGCAACGCAATCACAACTCGATTACTCAAGGTGAAAAACGTGTAGGAACGTACATGAAGATCATTCAACCGTATTCTTTTTAGATCAATGTTTCCTTGCTTTAAAGCACAAGTAATAAACAAGTTCGATGCGAATTCAGCAATAGCCGGACAACACAAGCGCAAAGATGAGGCGCTGCTGGTCCGGAGGGATACCTGAATGCATCAAGTGGTTCATCCAGCTTGCCCAAAGATCACAATTCGATTATTCAAGGTGACTAACGTGTAGGAACGTACATGACGATGAACCATATTATTTTTAGATCAAAGTTTCCTTGCTTTATATTGAAATCAAAATCAAGTAACAAATAAGTTCGATGCGAGTTCAGCAATAGCCGGACAACAAAAGATAACACTGGAACTGAAAAGAACAAAGGTCCACAACCTAACACGACTTCACGAGTCGACAACCGAACACAAACTTGACCAGAAGTCACAACTCACAACAGAGCTTCTAATCACTGAATCAGATGAGCTTCAAAATAGAGTTATATATACCTTCCTTGTCCTGGATCTTGGCCTTGACGTTGTCGATGGTGTCGCTGCTCTCCACCTCCAAAGTGATCGTCTTCCCCGTCAGCGTCTTCACGAAGCGTAATAACTTCGTATAGCGTGTCGCTGCTCTCCACCTCCAAAGTGATCGTCTTCCCCGTCAGCGTCTTCACGAAGATCTGCATCTTGAACGATTGTCTCGATCAGCAGGGGTGGTGATTGGCGAATGGTTATGGATGGCTGTGTATCGATAATGCATGGCGCAGGACGTGTTCTCCTTATATAGGATCCGGAAGGTAACGCAGCGGCTACGAAAACTACTCCAAAATACTCAGTTCGTGGCACTCACGAAACAGAAAATTAACGATCTTTTAGCGTGGCCCTTCCTGGAAAGAAATAATCACACGATATAGCGTGGCCCTGACGAAACGAACAGCGATCGGTTCGTGTTGCTCTCCCCTCCCGACGGCCCAGAATGGCCCATGGAGAATCAGTGTCCTAGATTTTGGGCTGGCCTGGTCGTATGTAACAAAGGTTTCGAGCTCACCTGTAATATTGACGTTGAGCGCACTGTGCATTGCACTGCTTGTTCTCTAGGTGCCGCGTGCGTGACAACAATTCTATGAACCTGAAACGTTATGAACTTCGTTTTGCCTCGCGAAATCGGCAAATGTTTAGCGATGCAGCTTGTCGATTGAAGCGGCGTTTGGATTGACGTTGAGCGCACACTAGTGTGCACTGCACTGTTTGTTCTCTAGGTGCCGCATGCGTGACAACTATTCTATGAACCTGAAACGTTATGAACTTCACTTTGCCTCTTTTGAAGTCGGCAATGTTTTGCCATGCAACTTGTGGGTTGAAGCGGCGTTTGGATTTGGGAATAGGAATATTAGTATATTACACGTCTCTGTTGCAATAACATCAAGCGGGATTTTTATTCTCATTTCTTGCAAATTCCATTCTTACAACATCTTAAACAGTAGGAAATTTAAACTAGCACAGGACTACACTTTGCAACTCTTATATTGAACGCTTTAGGATGAAGTAGTAGATGCCGCACGCTATGCTCGATTTCCAATCACTCCTGACCAAACTTGGAGACAAACTTCTTCTTTTCCCTCAGCTGCAAAAGAATGTCGAAAAAGAAATACATTAGACAGCCTTCATCATAACTTCTTACTAGGTAATCAGCGGTTAGTAATTGCAATGATCCGAACTCGATTGTTATTAGCGAAACACATAGTGCTAACCTGGTTATTGTGACCACACTTCTTCTTGCGACAGTTGGTAGCCCTCAGGGGCAAGCGTGCAAAGCATCTGCAAGAAAAAATGGTGACACGGGTGAAACGCTGATCCAGTGCAAACGTGTACTATAGAGGGTGACATAAGGGGTCGTGCGTGCGTACCTGCGGCAGACCATCTTGTCCTCGTTGTACTTCCGCGCGAGGGCGAGGAGGTGGGGCGCGATGGTGAAGCGGCAGTTTTTGCCGCCGCCGCGAAGCCGGAGCACCAGGTGCAGCGTGGACTCCTTCTGGATGTTGTAGTCGGCCAGGGTGCGGCCGTCCTCCAGCTGCTTCCCGGCGAAGATGAGCCGTTGCTGGTCTGGCGGGATGCCTGGAATCAATTTAGCCAAAAGCAAACGCAACCGGCACGGTTATTAGACTCGGTTCACTGTCTAAGGGCAACTTAATTAACTGAAGAAACAAAGAGGTGCTGCGCTTGATCTCTTCGAAGTACATAGACTGTGTCCAAATACATACACATGCGGAAAAGCAAAGGCGGCAGGGTGTTTTAGCTCGCTCAAACAAAAAAATTCGAGCACATGAACAAGGGCGAATCACAAACAGTTTGCAAGCTTTTAGCAAGAAACATGCTAACGATCGAGCAACGGATCTACGCAACCCAAGCAGGGCGTCGCAGCTCTGCACCCATGACATACCTTCCTTGTCCTGGATTTTGGCCTTGACGTTGTCGACGGTGTCGCTGCTCTCCACCTCGAGCGTGATCGTCTTCCCCGTCAGCGTCTTCACGAAGATCTGCATCTTGCCTCGCTCTCTCTTGCACTCTCCCAAATGCGTGGTGGCGGCGGTGGTGGTGGAGACGAGACGAGGAGAGCAAGCTCCTTATGTAGAGAGGCAGTGGAGGGGAGGAAACGCAACGGCTACGAAACAAGGAAAAGCAAGCAGCGTTCGGACAGGTCTTCAAGCAACTCAAAGTCTGCAGGACGCAGCACTGCAGAGACGGTGACTTGACCCCCGCGCAACGGAAGAGGAACGCGATGATGAGCCAATGAGTGTGTGTTGGGCTGGGCCACTATTGGAACGTAGAGAATAATAAATGTAGCTAGAGCCCGTCAGACGGTCAGAGAGGCTGCGCGTCGTGCCTCCCATACGAGGCCTGAAGGGCCCATGGGCCGTAGCCCTGTCGCCTTGAGAAAGTACACCGAGTCCCGACAATGGAAGATGACTTGTGCGAGAGCTGAAGGCGTCGACGATGACGAAGCGCCGAATGGACTTCACCGTCGTCCGCTGAGGTTTGCTTGAGTTCAGCACAGCAGCAGTTGGGAAATCGCTTTTTTTTTCTTTTTTTGAGCAAAAGTTGGGAATTCGCTTGAATGCAGGCTATGCAGCATAGTAGTTGGGACTTGAGAGCCGTATGCTGGAAGCCTTTTGGGCGAAACGCACAGAAAAATCCAAATGGCAACACCAAACGCTGCGCAGCACTGATCCGAATGAGCTGACCTAACGCGCACAGCACCTACGAAAGCCACAGCTGAGCGTGCCTCCGGCCGCGGCCCCTGCACGTCGCCGCACCTGGTGTCCCCCTCCGAGGACGATCCCAACAATTTCCCGAGCGAAATGATTAACCGGCTACCCGAGAAACAACAGATTAAAGGAAAGCTTCAAACTGGACGAACAAGACAGACGCCGGAGCCTGAGAAGCCGAGGAGAAAAAGAACATTACCGGCTTCCTTTATTTCACCATACCATGCCGGTTTATTCAGCACAAGTCAGGATAAACAAACATACACCAACAATTACCCAACTCTATCGACAGGTACATCAATGGGCGTAGACCAACAGATGCAGAGTATACACAGTTGAGCTCAATACATGACACACTGCCGACCCAAAGTTCCCGGATCGGTGCACATCAGCCATTTCAACAGTACTGTGGCTCGGCTCTGCATATGAATTCAGGAACATCAGCAAGGACAATCTAATGTGGTGCTAAACAGAGAACATTGTAAAAGAAAGCAAATGCCAACCTTCCACATGTTTACAGCCCCAGCTCTGTGAGAAGATTCCGCCACCTTGGTGTCTCCTCATCAAAAATGTAAGTCAGCTTTGTGACCAAGACTCCACTGCCACCAATCTGCCATAAAAAATGTAAGTCAGCTTTGTTCACACTATGAATATTGCACATATTTTAACATCAAGAATCATAAAGTTTTTCGGAAGATAAATACAAAAGAACAAAACATAATGTCATACAATAGTCTAAATTTTAGCAAGAGACCAAACATATTGGTTAAGTGTGAATATGTGACAAAAGAAGGCAAGAGTCTTACTGATCTCAGTTGTTGAATGGACTTATATAGCAACTTTTGTGGAACAACCACATTAATGGCATAGTATTCCACATCAACCTTGCCGTCAGTACTGTAGACAGGGCTTACAGTTGGGCCCTGTTCACAGCAATACAGAGTAAATGAAATCATAAGCATGAGTTAGACATAAGAATTCAACATTGATATTTAAACTACTGCAGATACACTTAAAGATCATGACTATTACCTGTAATCCACATATTGAAGTTTGGCTCACTCTCTGTGCTACTTCCAGAGGACTACTGCCCCTCATGTTTGCTGTGACCTGTGATAATGACCGAAAGTACAAGGTAAGCAAATAAACCAGTACAATAACATATACTCTACTGTACACAAGCGACAAGAAACGTACCATCAGCTCCGAACTCGCTCTGAGGTGAGCCTCTAATCTTTCAAGGAGTTCGTGAGTAACCTCCAACACGCCTTCACGCTTGTGAAGGGATCTCCTGCTTGCAACGAGAGTGGCCTGCATAGAATAGGATATATCATAAAACAAACTTCCTTTTTTCTGTGTGTGCAGAAGGGTATGTGCCCATTTATGCACGAGCAAGAGGCTTACCTGACTCTCCAAAACTACTCCACCTTCGATCTCCTTCAAATTGTTTTCACGCAACGTCGTTCCGCTACTCACAAGGTCCACAATAGCATCGGCCATACCCATCTGCACACAGGGAAAGGAAGTTAGCAAAGTGAAATCCCTTGGTAGCATAACCAAACGTCCACACATTGCTACGGCACAACAAAATAAAATAATTGCATGTGCATACAATATTCATGAAAAAATGAGACCTATGATGTGACATAAATCTAAGCAACCAGATAAGTAGTACAAGTGCATTCAGCACTCTACAATGGCAGTGGCACCACCAACTCCAACTTTTAAGATAGTAGAAGTGATATCACATAAGCTAGTCAATAAAGAGACACATTCCAGTCTATAATCGTGTTCATCACCATGTCAATAGTAAAAATTCATATACTAGAGAGCAAGAACAAGAAAGGTACAGTAGCAGGCATAATACAGCCAAAAGTTGGTGCGTAGCTTTTTTAAAAGAATAATATATAGTACTACAGTGAAACAGAAATGGACAATCTTAAACGTTGAATCATCCAAATTCAAATAAATACGTCAGAAGGAAACATGAATGAAAGTCACAAAGAATGAAACAAACAAAAGGAAACCAAATAAAAGAGAGAAATCTCACTGGAGGGTATGACTCAAGAGCTCCATCAGCAGATAAAAACTTGACATGCTTAAAACCATTCTCTCTCAAGAACTTCTCGCCTAGCTGCAGAACAATAGACATAACTTGAGTCAATGGTCAGAAAAAACAGAGTTCACAAGGGGGTAGCACTCTGACTGTTTGGGTCAGTAATCATACATATCCAAATCCTGTAACAACACGCAGAGGTCTCTCCTCTGTCCATTCAGACATCTTACATAAATCCTCCAGAGAATTTATGTTTTCAAAAATGCCTTCCTTAGGTACCTGGTCACACAATTTGACTACTTCAGAGATTAAACTTTAAACCCGGATATAACGAAAAGTACTCATGAAGGTGCTTGGATAACAACATACCGCAAGGGACAGACGACAGTGTCCAAACGCAAGAGCGTCATGAACAACTACTAAATCATCATTGCCCTGCCACATAGATAAAATCTTAAATAAGTGCAAGCATTGATCAGATGAAAGCTTCAAAACATAAAAAGTAAAGTTCACATGTTCAATTAACAGAATTTCATAATAAATGTACACAACCATCATGTGAGCAGACCAAGGAAGCCCTAAATCTAAGGAAGTTATTGAGAAATGACCAAACATAACCCTACTTAAATACATGCTAAACGCACTATAACACCACTAAATAGGGGCAGAAGGTAGGAATGTGGCCATAATTATATTTGTGTTTTCATGCCTGGACAAATATTTTGAAACGGCAACTCCAACTAAAAGTATTTGCATTGTGATCTGAGGGAGGATTAGATACAAGTGGCATGCAAAAATGGAGCCAAGAGATTAATAGAACTCCTCAGAAACTTACCATTCCGTATTCACTGACTATGTCAAAACCCACAATACCGAGGTCAAGATCGCCCGATTGCAGTTTACGGACGATATCTTTAGGCCTTTGAAACCAAACCTCCAAGTTTGGAATCTGCAAATTGATAGAACAGCAACACGGTCAATTAAAACAGGGCATGAATTTCATTAACTACCTATTCTCATACCATTCCAGAATATTTGTTATTGTCCAGACTTTGCAACAGACCAAGGAGGTATAAAGTCAAAGTAAAGGGAAAAGGATGTAAACCAAACCTCAAACAGAGTACTATTATGAAATGAACCTAACACTGATTGGTGGACCTAGGCATCATTGTTTACACCTTTTTTAACAAACAACAGGAGGAAAAGAATATAAAAAACAATGTTGTTAATTAGAGCAATCATAAGAAACCAAAAAAAAATTCTTGTTGCGAGACACATTGATATATCACAATGAAAGAAAGAAACCGGTGTTCTTCCTCTAACAAACCAAGAAGCTGAATATTTTGAAGGTCAGAGAAGAATCGGAAGGCCTCAATAATATGCCGGCTCAGCCTATGTTTTTGCGTTGTGGCATCCTGTAGCAACCCCCACCCCCCCCCCCCCCCCCCCCCCCCCCCCCCCCCCGGGGTTCAGCAATTACCAGATCATATGACTCAAGCGACTATGACTCTGACCTCGATGACATGATCGTTATTGATATCACATAAAAGACTTCAATAAAGTATGCAAGTGTAGTACATTGCACAACAAATATGTTCCCTACGACGACATGCTTCAAATACGAAATTTCACTCGAGCATAAGCTGAGATGCTTATCAATCACCCAGGCGTATCAACAAAAGAATACATGCAACATTTATTTCAGACTGCTCCAATCAAACATCAAACAGCCCTCACCATTTAACCAGCAGTTCTGTAGCAGCACATCCTGCTACGCCTATGCGTTATGCTTATTTGAAAAACAATCCACCGCGCAAAGTTAAACTGTTTTGAAACTCAAACACCATACCAACGAATCAGAGCCTAACTAACTGCTCACTAAGTCAACAAACTACTCACAGAAACAACTGACTGTAACACATAGAAATCATAGGGCTGTAAACCTCACCAGAGGGATATCCGCAGTGTACTGCCGAGGGTTCACTTGCTTCACTGATAACTGGCAACTCTGCACCATCAATCCAAACAGCACAACCATGAGCCCATGACCGAATCAGATAAATAATTATCAGAATTACAAACCCAGCAACAGAATCACGAGTAGGGAAAAGTGCGAAACCTTGAGGAGACTTAGGGTTTGCTCGGCCATCCTGCCCTTGCTGGGGAGCCCGATTCGAACGACGCTACGTTCCGAAGCCACTGGAGCCACCGCCGCCGGTTTAGCGGAGACAGCGGTTGCGGAGGATGCCGCCCGCGGAACGAGAGAGAGGGCGCTCGCCGCCGGCGAGGGGCGGAGCTGAAGGCCGAAGCCGGGCTTGGGAGAAGGCGACAGGGATACGGGTGTAGCCGCAACCTGCGCCGCCAACATCGTCGACATTTTGGGGGTTGGTGAGAGCGATGGGAGTGAAGCTGGCTGCAGGTTCTACGGTGGAATGACGCAGGGGGCGAGTTCGGCGGCGGAGTGAGGATCAACAGAGCAGATGCTGCGGGCGAGGCATTTTATAGTGTACACCGCAGGTTTTTTGGGCCTTATTTTAGGCGACAATGGGCCCGACATGGTGACGCTGGAAGCCCAAAATAATAACATTTCGAGTATTATTTTCGAGCAGCCGTGCTGCCGTAGTGTGTCTCCAAAGCGAACCGTCTCGTCCAGCTGGTGGTTCGGGAAGAACTTTAAACACTACAGACGTCTAACCGTGAGCGAGAGAAAAAAATTGGCGCGTCCGTCTCGTTCGAACCGTGAGGAATAAAAAGTTAAAAACGCTCGTCGCGGCTTGAGGAGCAATGAGCAGTCGGATCAGCAAAGTAGACATGTGGATCCCTACGAAAGGCCGCTCTTTCCCAAAGAAAACGTAAAAGAATGTATCACATCGAGATGTCAATTCATTTCCCGCCTCAAATAAAATACTAAGAATTAATTACGTCTTTTCCAACAACTGACGGTATGGTTTATTAAAATTTCAAGCTTTGGGCTCATTGGTTTTACGTCCATTGGCTTATAGTTTTTTTTTTTCTTACCCTTCCCGCTCCTTTCCCTCGGCGGCTAGTTGAAATATACACACTAAAGCTACTAAACTATCGAAAGGGTCGTTTTTTCTACGATAGCCGAACAAGCATTGTGCTCAAAAAATAGTAGTATCTATTTTAAGAGTGGTAAAAGGTATAAAGTGTTGATTATTCACAAATTAAGTTTGTAAATATCGGATCCGACAAGAATAAAGCCCAAAATTTTTGATTCGGTGAATTGTATGTAAGACAAACGAGGTGGAAGGAGACAATGATTGTGTTTACCCGCAACCTAGCGCTCTTACAAAATTATTACCCTCTCTATGTTTCTTTTCTTCACAGTAAGGCAAGATTCTGGGTACAAACTGTAATTAAGTATCTTGTCCTAATGTCAACAAAACAAACCTAAAAGTGTGCTATGTGACACATGTGCTATGTAGCAATGGATCATGAGAGATGGTATAGGTTCACGAATGTACATGGTTGGAAATAAGAGGGGGCTGGCAGGGCCCATGCCCCCCTCCCCCCTCTCTATGATTTGTGAAATCTTACAGTTAAAATAATTATAAATAATGTTTTAGTATTTATCAAGTGAGAATTATACACTAAAAACAGCTATGTTTCGGCACCAGTCAAGTTGGTATTATTACAATCCGTCAGATATACTGGTTTTAGCAGGTTAAAAGAGGAATAAAAAGTTAAGAACGATATAGAAGCGTTCGTCGCGGCTTGAGCAGTGGTTTGAGCGATGAGCAGTCGGATCAGCAAAGAAGAAAACTTTTTTTACTCTACATGTGGATCCCTACAGAAGGCCGTTCTTTCCCAAAGAAAACAAAAAGGATTGTATCACATCGAGATGTCAATTCATTTTCTGCCCCATTTTTAATATATGACCATTCATTTTATCTATAAATATTTCTATAAATAGTTAAGTGTATAAGTTAATTTTAAAGTGCTTTTGATGATGAATCTAATGATATTCATTTCACATTCGAAAAGTAATTATTTAAATTTATATTGTTGGTCAAAGTTTAACGAAAAAGTCATCGTTGTCAAAAAATAAAAAACAGAGGGAGTAAGAATTAATCACCTCTGTCCGTTCACTTCTTTTCCAACAACCGATGGGAACCCACTTTTGGTGTTCAATCTGTGGTTTAAGATTTCATGCTTTGGGCTCATTAATTTTATGGGCTTATAGGTTTTTTTTTCCTACCCATTTGGACTCTTTTCCCCGGCTACCGAAAGTGCCTGAGTCCAATTCATTTTCCCACTATCATCAATCAGCCTCTAGAAACTCACCCAAAAATAAGATGGTTTGAACTGATTTATGGGTTAAACTTGTTGATCAACAAGAGAACATTGAAGTAGCTATTCCCAAACAGAGAACCCAGAGAGCCTCTGCATACATATACTCTGTCACGGTTACATTGCTGAAATGTCACTCAGCAGCAGAACTATAGTTAGTACACACGCTTCATAATGGTGCGTCGGTGCACCCGGTTACTCGCGCAACTTAAAATTAGGCTGAATCCGAAGTGAAATAAAAATAAAAAGAGCTCTCTGTCGATGACGATGACTTGTTGAGCATATATGATGATCAAGCTGCCCCGGCCAGCTCCCTGTCGACGGCCCTCCTGAGGAGGCTGCCTTCCTCGACCACCATCTGCACGGGGAGCACGCCGAGGCCGCTGGCGACGGCGAGCATGACCTCCCTCATCTCGGCGCGGAACTCCTCCCGGTCCACGGCGCCGTCGCCGTCGCGGTCGAAGCGCGCGAACAGCGCGCCGTAGAGCTCGGCCAGCTCGGCGGCCGCGGCGGGCTCGTCGGCGCCGAAGTGCGCCTCGCGCACGCGCAGCGCCATCAGCTCCCCGGCCATCTCGGCGTACGAGAGCCGGCCGGGGGCGTGTCCGTCCGACGTCGCCCGTCGAGGATCTCCAAACTCATCTTGTCTTGGAGAAACGGAGAGAGCTAGCTAGCTGTGCTGTGTATGTTTCACTTCACGTTGGTGGTTCGTGGCCTTTTGGTTTGAAGAAATGCGGCAAGCCCGTCGCCGCGTTTTATAGTCCAGGGAGGAACCGCCAATTGTGTTGCATGACCGCGTCGGTTGGTTTGTGGCTGTGGAGAAGGGAGCGAGTAATATACTGTGGGATGTGCCAAAGTTATTTGCCGAGTTGTGCTTTGCCGCTTGTGCGGCCTAATCCGACGTGCGCTTGAGATGTAAGCCAAGTTTTTATGTTCTTCTCTAAAGCAGAGGACGAGAGGGCACCGTGGATTCGTACGCCGGGAAAGGCTGGGCGCCGCGGGCGGAGGCTGTGGATGATAGCGTGCGATATGATAGAATACGCGTGAGAATGTTGGTGTTTTCGTCCTAGCTTGGATTCGTGGACGGTGCCGCGGTGTTTCAAAAGGAGGCCGCGCTTGCTCGCGTTGTTTTTCTTCGTGTGTTCGGTTCGGCGTCAAACGAGACCGGTCAAAAACGTCAAGGAGTGATGCCCTGATGCGGTAACTTTAACTTGCAAGGTCGTACTTGTCCGCCTCACCGTCCTAGTGTAAGCTGTGTGCAGCGCGCTCCTGTGTTAACTCACAGTCAGCTCAAGTCCGAAACCTTTGGCTATCATCTGAACCGGAGGAGTCTTTAATTAGGAATGCAAGTACTAAAGTATATTACCATGTGGCGGATATGCCGAAATCGTTCCAATAAAAAGAGCAGGACGAAGTACGCAAGCTAGGGGCAGTAAGTGCTTGAGATCCCGGCATCATTTTGATCCACAAGCACGACAAACGTGGCAAGGAACCAAGAAGCGTGAAAAAAGCTACGAGAAAATGCGGTCTCTAATCCGAATATCAAATCAGCTTTTCTCCGGCGTAGCAAATCAGGTTTGGTTCCCTGTTTGGCACCAACAAGTTGGCCGAGACAGACGGTCCATCCAGATGGCCGTGAACCGTGTGCCAACCTGGTTTGATTTACCGACATCAGACTCGCCGGCCACCGGCCACCGGATTCTGTCCATCGCGGCTACTACTATAAACTTTTCAGTAGCTCCTGTTCACATGCTCTGCCCGACATCCCCTGTTCTTTTTGACATCCCCTGTTCTGTGAGACTGCGAGACAGCGACGGCGAGTCGGCGACCACGAAGCGCTCCGCCTACTGCCGCCAACCTCAGATTTGTCTGGTCCATAAACCTTCGAGCCCACTGAAGCCCAGCTAAAATCCAAGTTCCGCGGGCCAAACAACCCGTAATTGAAGCCCAAGACCTCTGGAACTGGCAGCCTGCAGATCGTGAAGCAACAACGCCGCCATGGCAAGGAACGCACGGCAGACGAGATGACACGGGTGGCTTGCAAGGGAATTGATGAACAGCTCTCGTTTTCCGCTTGCGTGCGTGGATGGACTGACGTGGATATTTGGCCAGAAGATCTGCTATTCTTGAACGATATGTTAACCTTTTCGTCCCGGCTCACACGTCAGGCCACTCCTTTTCTCGCGTTCAATTTTGGTGGTTCTCTAGTCACTGGTCGCCAATAATTGCGTCCAGGAACGTCGTCTCCATGACTCCCCGACCAGGCTCAAATCGTGATTTGCATGATGTAGCGATGTCTTTCGAGATATACCGGAAATATACAATAGTGCCCGTGCAAGATTTTGATACTTTGCTATTCTATTACAACAATATAGTATGCTCTACTGATTGCCCGTTCCTAAACTGATTGCGGATTTGTGGACAGAAATTCAACAATATTGGCATTCTTTGTTTTCATTTTTTTTTGGTGTGATGTCATAGCTTAAATGAAATGTACTCTATTAACTCGATGAAAAAATCATGTACGTTTCTTCTTTTAGATACACGATTTGGCAATCACCGACAAAAGAAAACGTGTTTAAATATAGCTTTTCTGGCTCAAACTCAGAGTGATAGAGAGGTTGAGCTGCGACTCACTAACAGGCCCAAAATGATTGATATCAAGGGTTTGTTTAGCATAGGAAACAATTCAATCTGGAGATAATGGGAAAAATTCCCACGTTTTAAGCAAGAGCGCAAGGTTGAATTTGCTCATTACATGCCTCTGTGATTAGACTAACGCCTGAAATGTCAACAGAGTACTAATGTCGTTCGAGGTTTGGAGTTGGTAAAAGTAGATTGAATCTGAAGTCTTGAAGGAAATAATAGGTGGTGGTCTACCATCCTTTATACTTTAGAAGAAGAAAAAACGTGCTTGCTTTATCCTGAAACTAATAGGAGAAGTTAGACTAGCAAGAAGGGGCCGGTGATAGTGCATCAATGCAGCAACTAGTAAACAACCTTTTCATGAGACATCATTATAGAAGGGAAGGCATAACAAAGTGAAATGATGTATGTTAATGTTATTGGTTACAATGTTGAAGAAGGCGTTGATCGTTTATGATGAAAGGGGCGTTAGCTTCCTGCAACTCTTGAACAAACAGGACCTCAGTTCCCAAGTATTACATAGCAGGCTTAGAGTGAAAGAAAGTATATTAATTAGGAAAAAGTCCATTTTACTCCCCTAAACAATCCACTTTGTCTATTTTACCCCCTAAACAAAATGATGGCTCATTTTACCCCCCAAACAATTCTATTTGGAGCAATGTACACCCTATTGAAGTTTTTTTCTTTTGTTTCTCATTCTACAAGTGGAATTTGAAGCTCAAATTTTGCATGATATTAGTTGCGACAATAATCTATGTTAAAATATTTTTACAATATTTTTTTGATATCATATTTATGCATATAACGTTAATTTCTTTTGAACTATGTAAATAATATCAAAATAATATGTCATAATTTCTTAATATAGGTTTTTGTGTGAGGTACCATCATGCAACATTTGAGCTTCAAAATCAACTTGTATGCTGAGATAAAAAAAAAAAGACAAACTTCAAAAAGGT
>LAPY01001831.1:62746-74105 GCA_000970635.1 Eragrostis tef
CTTCCTGCGACATGGGCAAGGACGAGGAGCGCGCGCACTGCCGGATGCTGGTTTCCCTCGGTGCGAGGTGCTGCGGGAGGCGCCTTCCTCGTGGCCGGCTCCGGGAGGCCGTTCCGGGCGGCGGACGGTGATCTGTCCTGTTCGGCGCGGTAGCGTGCGGCCTACTACGGGGATGATCCGGCGGAATAGGCCAAGAAAGTGGAGGGGAGTTCTCGTGGTGAAGACTCAAGACTGAATGAAGGTTGAAGAGGCTCATGAGTAGTCATGTTGTAGAGTTCGGTAGATCGGCGGCATACAAGGGAAAGCCAGGCATTTTCTCGCAGTTCAAGCACCTTTCGTTAGCTTTCCTCTCCATGCATCGTAATGGTCAGTTCGTTCTTCTTGTCGGCGTTGTTATTTCTCTGTTCCATTGGGGATAATTTTTCTTTTTCTTTTTAATTGTACTAGCTACTCTTGTTAGGGCGATGAAAGTGGTCATATGCATATCTGCATTTCCTCCGGGTGCGATGACACCACTTAGCTGCTAAAGATTTATTCAGAATTCTCCCTCTTAGACAGTCTCAGTAATGTTGATTATGTTCTTGAAAACCAGCTCATGTTTAGTGAGACGATCGAAGTTTTCATGTATATCTGCATTTTCTCCAGGGGCAGTGACACCGCTTAGCTAAAGATTTATTGAGAATTCCCCCTTTCAGATAGTCTCAGTAATGTTGATTATGTTCTTCAAAACCAGTGACCTGACTAAGGGGCATTTTACGTTTAACAACAATGCTGGCTGATGGGATGATGTAGCGTCTAGCGTGGCCTGTATACCCTACTGTATCTTGTTACTACAAAACATGGATGGAATTAGGAATCCAATGAAGCCACACCGTTTGCACGCTCCGTGTCGTAGTACGTGCTGGCCGGCTCTGGCATAACGTTTCTTCCCCGGGCCCTGTGTGTTCGCAGTCCCAGTACAATGTACAGTACATTCGCAGAGGATCTACGTACAATCTACAGAACGGTTCGTAACGGATTTCGTTGTGCGTGCGCAATTTACTAGACTTCCTACTATATGTTCAGATTAGAATCCCGTCCTCGCAAGAGAATTGATGGTGCAAATCAAATTTGTGTTGGTACTACCTCGTCGGCGCTCATTTTTCATTGTCCATATGGTTTCCAGAGATGCCTTTAGCGTGCAGTCTTCTCTCTCGACTCTGTAATCGGCCAGTACCAGGTACAATCAGTGTTCAGTAGTTTCGTGATTAGGTCGTAATTGTACTCCACGAACTGTGCCAGATCTTCATGTAATTATATTCCTCTTTGTATTATTGAAGCCATTGTGATGTTGGTACGTGCTGATGCTTCATGAGCATGTCTAAAAGTATTGCTTTTGAACTTACTAGAAGTAGCACTGCTGCATCTCTGCAGATACATCTCTTTGTGCTGATTTTGCATCTTTGATATGCGTATGGACATCCATCTAGCGCAGCGAAGTAGACAGAAATGTGTTGCCTCAAATTCGATCATTAAGGTGAATGGACTTCTAGTAATTCTCTTGAAAGAAGCGGAAATCTGCATTTGAGTAGTACTCCCCCCCGTTTCTCAGCTGTACCACAACGGTACGTCAATTGCACTTGAGCACTGCCCGGTCAGAATCCTGTGTCCTCGGGATCCGTTTTCTTTCCCCTGAATGCACGTGTGGTACAGCGAAATTAGTACGTTGGCGCAGCAACAGGGAGACGGATCATTTAGAGCAGATTTTATAATTTCGCCTGCGAGCGGGCGACTTGCTACCGAGCGGGCAGATCGGTGATGGCAGGGTCCGCGCTTGGAAGAAGGTGAGAGGAGGAACCGTGGCCAGCTTTGTAAAAGTTTCGTCGGCTGTGAGCGAGCGTTTCGTGAGACGTTCGTTCCCTTCTCTCTCTTATTTTCTCTCCCTTCCACGTAGGATTTAGCCAGCTGAACTATCCTTATAATACTTGCTCTTAGCACTACTTGTATTTTAACCTGCTTGGGTTTCTTTAAAAGCAAGTATTATAAGGCTTAGTCAGCAAGCTAAAACAAGGTCCATGTCATCAAAATCCTAGGTGGAAGAGAGAGAACAGAAGAGAGAGAGAGAGAGTGAAGCCGACGTTTCGTCCGTCGCTCGCCTGAAGAACAAGACCCGAGGAGAACCCCCGCATGCGCCTTCCGTTGCCTAATAACTCACGTACACATACAAACATTCAATGCTTAGAGCAAACAGCCAGCAGCTGGCGACTTTATAATCCTTGCTCTAAGCACTAGTCTACCCATCTAATCCGCTGGCCGGGGCCTCCTTGAGCTGCTGGTTTTGACTTTGGTGGCACCAAGATGCCATGAGAATCGGCGTCCGAGACGCAAGGGACGCGAGTCACGCGAGAGCTTTGACACCAGTAGCTCGTAGGTTGATTACCGTGCTTTAGTTTTGTTGCGTTCGACCTGTGTCCGCGCGCGTGTGTATGTTTGCAAAGTTTGCATGCATCATGCTGGTTCGATTATTCAATCCCATTGGCTGATCGGCCATGCAGTTGTTGTTTACTGTTCTTCTGGTAGTCTGTGTCAGATGGGCCTGCGTGCTTTGATTAGGCACACGGGACGGGAGCCGGTGACCTTTCAAAAATTCGCGGCTTGCATCGCGCGCCGCATTGACTTTCTGCCTCCGTCCCAGGAAACTGATGAAAAAGAAACGCTCAAATTAACTGTAGCAAACGAACTGTCTGTCGTCGCGAGTTTGCGACATTCTGATACTCGTTGTAGTTTTCGTTGGGTTCACGATATGAGCTAGCGGTACCACTCCAGTAATAATAGTAACAAGCACTAAACATGTGTCAACATTGGCCGGACCAGCTATGTACCGGGGTGCCGCTGTTACCTGTATACTCCGGGAGTACGCGTATGCAAGCGCGCCAGAATACTCCGGGGTCCGGGGCTCCTGCGCATCAGCTGGTCCGGCTCCGGCCGGTTCTTAACGCGGCGTCCTTGCAAAACACCGGAGAACCACCACGCGCGGGGCAGGCCGCACGCGATCGTTCGCCGGCCCCGGCGAACTCAGGAGGGAGAACCCAAAGCGGACGACAGTGCGCACGAGGGTGGCGCCGCCGGAAACGCCACGGCGACATGCCGTGCGCGGGGCCGGCCGTACGTACTCAGCTCGTGCCGCCCACCCGTGCCCGTGCGTGCGCTTCCGTCTCGTCGGCGCCTGTGTCTGCCTGTCCCTTGCGGCCGACCGAGAGGACGGACCAGTGTGCGCTACCAACCGTGCAGGTTCACGTACACATTCAGATAGTCACATCATCTTTTTACCGGCCAGCAGTCGGGTACTACGGCGGTGTAGAAACGTCTACGTGTTACCAGGGGACATGCCGAGGTATGAACAGCTCACGGCATTTTGACTGATGGCCTCGGTTTCTTCTTGTTTTACACTAACCTGGCTGGAAGTGTAAACAAGAAACTGAGGCCAGCAGAGGAACAAATTTGTGTGTCCACCTACACCTGGTTGGTAGCTGACCAGGAATCAGTAGAGGCAACACTGACGTCTATCCCCGATATGGTGGCCATATGACCATGTCAAAGCCATGTGCCAAATGTGCGTGCATGCTCCCCCTAAAATGCAGCAGTAAAATATTTGAGGAGAGCAGCTCAGGGTGAAACTAGAATTAAAGACCAACTATTCCAATAATGAATATTGTAGAATTTAGGAAAATATCTATATTGTTCATTCCATAGACAAACATACATATATATTTGTTACATGGGCTCTTGGGCTCTTTGTTTCTCACACATACAGCCCAACACTCTCCCTCAAGATAGATGATAGATATCTATCATTTCCATCTTGTTACATGTCATATTACACTCTTTCACTCTTAATTCCTTTGTTAAACAGTCTGCTAATTGACCTCCTGAATTTACATGACTCAACTCTAATATACCATTGTCTAACTTCTCCTTAATAAAGAAACGATCGATTTCGACATGTTTTGTTCTATCGTGTTGGACTGGAATATTGGCTATATTAATAGCTGCTTTGTTATCGCACCAAAGCTTCAAAGGACCTTTCCTTAGAACATTTAGTTCTGATAGGAGATTTCTTACCCATAACATCTCGCTCAATCCCAATGACATAGCTCTATACTCTGCCTCAGCAGTTGAATGAGATACAACATGTTGCTTCTTGCTTCTCCATGA
This sequence comes from Eragrostis tef, assembly GCA_000970635.1. NCBI lineage: Eukaryota > Viridiplantae > Streptophyta > Magnoliopsida > Poales > Poaceae > Eragrostis > Eragrostis tef. The sequence goes on from LAPY01001831.1 coordinate 66,941, forward strand.
CACCAGGTTTCCACCAACAAAGACACAATAGCCAGAAGTCGACCTCCTATCATCAAGACAACTAGTCCAATCGGTATCACAATAACCCTCCACCTTTAGGTGACCATGGCTCTTGAAAATGATTCCTTTTCCGGGACTACCCTTCAAATAACGCAGTATGCGATAAACAACATCAAGATGCCCACGTCTAGGATCATGCATATATCGGCTCACTACACTCACTACATAAGTAATATCAGGCCTTGTATGACATAAGTAAATGAGTCGACCTACAAGTCTTTGGTATCTTTCTCTGTTGACAGGATCACCAGATTCAGCTTACAACTTATGATTTGGATCAATAGGTGTTAATACAGGTGACATCCAAGCATACCAGTCTCATTGAGTAAGTCGACATACTTCCTTTGTGAGAGAACAATACCTTTTGGAGATCGAGCAATTTCAATACTAAGAAAGTACCTGAGATGATGATCTCAAATTGCTTACTCAAATTCTCCTTTAGGCGTCTGATTAAATCGTCATCACCTGTGATGATGATATCATCCACATACACAACAAGAATTATGATCCTTCGTCCAAAATGTCGGTAAAATATCGTATGATCCCCGTTACATTGTTTATAACCCATACCACATAGTGCTCGTCTAAATCTATCAAACCACGCCCGGGGAGATTGCTTGAGACCATACAAAGATTTATTTAATCTACAAACCTTTCTAGATATGCCAGGCTTAGAAAAGCCAGGTAGAATCTCCATATATACCTCTTCATGAAGATCACCATGCAGGAAAGCATTCTTAACATCTAATTGGTACAAAGGCCAACCAAAATTTGCCGCACACGATATCAGGGTTCTCACTGTACTCATCTTTGCCACGGGTGCAAACGTCTCATCATAATCAATACCATATGTCTGGCTATACCCTCTTGCAACAAGTCTTGCTTTGTACCTTTCTACCTTACCTTCTGGATTTTGTTTCACCGTGAAAACCCATTTGCAGCTAACAACTCTCTTTCCTGCTGGCAGTTCTACAATATCCCATGTTTTATTTTTCTCAAGAGCCCTCAGCTCCTCCAACATAGCCTCTTGCCATTTAGGATCTTTTTTTTTGCTTTTTTCCAGTCTTTAGAAACAACAACAGACTGTAATGATGCAACAAATGCTCTATATGCAGGAGATAGAAATGCATAAGAGACATAGTTGCTAATGTCAGTTTCAAATCCGTTACCTTGGAGGAGGAACTCCAGCCTTGGATTCGTGCTTCTTTTCGCAATGCAATAGGCAAGTCAGATGAAGAGGAGTCTTCAACCTCAGATGATGATGAGACACCACCAACAATTTCTAGACCATTATTAGGCACCAATGTTGAAGAACATTGTTCCATGTTTGGTACTGGAACCTCCCCTGTTGTCTGATGTCTAAGGTTTTTTCTTACATACACTCCGTGATATGTCTTTGTGTTGCCACCTCTCACATGTGGATCCATCCTCAGAAAGTGTTGAACCAGTCACCACTTCCCCTCTACGTGGCTGAGGAACTAAACCACCAATCACTACTTCCATTTTGCTTTGTTGTTGCTCACTTGACCCATTTTGCCTATCATTATTCTCCCCCTCTCGACTAACATCTTCCACGGTAGGAGTGTCGAGGTCTGAAAACAAGGAGCTCAAATCGTTTTCTCTCCATAGAAAGGCTCTGACTCTTGTAACATCCATACTTACAAAAATGCAGTGTAGAGAAGGATTCCAACATTTATACCCCTTTTGCCCATTACTGTAACCAATAAAGATACACTTAATAGCTTGAGGATCCAACTTTCCCACCGAAGATCTGTGATCTCTAACAAAACAAGTACATCCGAACACCTTTGGTGGAACTTTAAACTCGTTCTTGCCATATAACATTTCATATGGAGTCTTCATTCCAAGCACTCTTGATTGCCTACGATTGATGAGATAAGTAGCAGTCATAACTGCCTCACTCCATAAGAACTTTGGCACATTCATAGTATACATAAGTGATCGGGCCACCTCCAATAGACGTCGATTCTTCCTCTCAGCAACACCGTTTTGTGGAGGTGTGTCAGGGCAAGAAGCCTGATGTGTATTCATTCTATTGAAAGGAAACTACAAAATTCATTATTGACATACTCTGTCCCATTATCAGTTCTGATTATTTTAACTTGTGTATTGAATTGATTTTTAATACACGCACAAAAATCCTTAAAGCATTTGAGCACCTCACCTTTTTGTCTCATAAGATATATCCAAGTCATACGGGAGTAGCAATTGATAAATGTCACAAAATACTTCATTCCACTCACAGAGATCACAGGGGAAGTCCACACATCAGAGTGTACTAGAAAGAATGGTGATGTGCTTCCGAGTCCTCTGCTCACATAGGATGACCTGGTATGCTTACCATACTCACATGCATCACATACCAATTTCCTCTTGTCCATTTTGCTCATAATATCAGGAAATACTTTGCTCATAGTGTCAAAGGACATATGGCCCAACCAACAATGTTGGAGTATTACCTTAACTTCTTCTTCAGTAGCAGCAACTGCTAAAGCAGTACATTCAGACTTATCGGTTCTTCTATCCAAGAACCATAGGCCATTACGTCTTATACCAGTCCCAAGCATTTTTCCTGTTTTTCTATCTTCAATTAAACAATTCTCTTTATCGAGAGTAACACGACAATCCATATGATCCACCAAAGCACTCAAGGATACTAGATTTACTGAGAATGAAGGAACATATAAAACTGATGATAATGTAATTGATGGAGTGCATTTGACAGTGCCCGTACCTCGAATAGGTTGAGCGGTCCCATCAACGGTTTGAATAGTCTCTTTTCGAGTTGAAGGAAATGGGATATATGATACAAACTCACTTGATGCTCCCGTCACATGTCTAGATGCTCTCGAATCTAGTATCCAATTTTCGCAATATGTACCAGAACGAGCAAGATTGATGAGGTTTCCTAGAACACTTCGTGTCTCCTCTTTTCTTGGAAAGCAGTTCACTTCGCTAGGATCTTTTGAAGTTGACATTAATTCTGAACTCTTCGCTAAAAAATTCTGAGCCAACCTCTCTAGTTCCTTTGCTGTTAGAATTTCTGCTAATTTCTCAAACACCTCCTCATTTCTTTTATCTGCCATTACTTGATTGCTATTTGGCTATATTTTTCACAGTATTTCAATACTTCCTTGTTCTGTTTCCTCTACTTTTCTCCAAACCACAGAATAGTAGATTCCTTCTTCACACTAGCCCAAGGCCTTTGCTCAACTGCTACTCCCTGGCAAGTTCCTCAAGCAAAACATGCCAGCACCCAGAGCTTCTTTTCTCTCTCCCAGCAGGACGACACTCAAGCGCGCCCTTCCTTCACAAATACGGCAGCAATTTCTTTTCCTTCCAGTGTACAATAGGAAAAGATTTATTTCAAATCCACCACCAGTTGCTCAGCGCCAAGCTATATCCTGCAGTTTTGCAACCGCACAAGCACAGGACAACCACCAGCTAGCTCTCACCAGCCGCCTACCAAATTTCAACCAGAAAAAAACAAGCGAGCTGCCTGCGAATTTCTTCAATTCCAGCCAGCACAAAGCTCCCTCCAGCTACTCTTTCACCACGCAGCACTCCACCAGAAAAAAAATTCCAAGCACGACAGCACCAGCTGTTGCTTCTTTCTACCTTTTCTCTTCCCCAAATTAGAACAGGGGCGGACCAAATCACCCACCAGATTACCTTGCGGCAACACCTGTAGCTTGAATCTGAACCTCACCTCAACACCTGCAGCTCCTCCTACCCACGATTCTGCAGAGCAAGCAGCAATCTGGCACAGCACCTGCAACTCCTAGCCGCCACAGCACCACACGGACTTCCCCTGTACCTATTTCACGCCTCACGACCACCAGCCGTCGCCTGAACGCCGACGATGTGCTACGGCGCCCGCAATCGCCGTTCGTACCGCCACAGGCTCACAGCCCTGATAAATATCTAGATTGTTCATTCCATAGACAAACATACATATATATTTGTTACATGGGCTCTTGGGCCCTTTGTTTCTCACACATACAGCCCAACAAATATAATAATTTAGCTAGACATGCTTTGTACTCTCAGATTGGACACCATGTTTGCAGAAAAATCCCCGCAGTTTGTACATTTCGATGAGAAAATGAATGTTGCTTATTCATCCCTTCAAATCACTTGAGTACAGTATAGTAGTATACAAAGCAACAAATCAAACCCTATAATGAATCAAAATCGAAGACACAAAATAATATTTGAGAAAAGAGGGAAAACAAGAGAATGATGAAATGGAGGAACCGTAGTTACTCCCAATGACATCAATGCCTCAAGCCAGTCTACTCTGGAAAAATCACACTCCAGATGAAGCATGTTATTCTCTTTTCTTTTGCGTTTTCTAACTATCTGACAAAGCTATTGGGAAGACAATGTACATCGCAGGCGGAGGCACTTTGATTACAATGCGAGGCCTTCTTTCCGAAATGAGAATTTGGTAGACCTGTGCACCGCGGTGCCCTTTACAGCAGTGTTTTTCATGGGCTTTTCTGCATCACTTGTGACCTTATTTGGCTTAGTGTCTATTACCTTCTGTTCCTTGGCGCTCTCCAGAAACCATTCAAGTCCCTATAATATTAAGAGCATCAAATAAAAAATTGGCACCAAGAAACTCAAATTACCTGGAAGGAGGACAAGCGACTGAAAATAAAAGGATATACCTTCACTGGCTTGTTTTCAGGTTGAGCTGGATATGAAAGCTTGGGTTTTGCACTAGCTTCCTGAGAAACGAAGAACAATGATGGATCATCCAGAAAAAAAAAAGCAACAGCAGGACAAACATCATGTTAAGTTTACAGGAATGGGAATAAACAAAAAACAATTGATTGTGCACGGACTAGCCACATGATATTGATTATCTGCCCACCTGAAAAAACTTGGCATTTATTCCATCTTTTATACCTCCTGCAAATTGGCAGAGGTACCGTATACCAGCATTAGCCATATCCTGTTCATTGAACAGGAAATGTTAGGATGAGGAGAGTTACAGGATTGCATGGCTCAATAAAATCTACATTCAGCTACCTGTTTTTCCTCAAGTAACTCAATCTTTCCTTCCTGATAATGAGAAAAACAGAGGTCAGGATAATCAAACAATTTTGACAACAGTTCATGAACAGGTTTAATAAATGCTCAAACTCACCAATCCAGCAACCATTTGTAGAATTGTGTCAATGTCAAAACCAATTTGAGAAAGGTCATCTTTAACTTCATTGACCTTCACATATATAACAAAAATATATGAACCTTGAGAAAAGGGTAATGAAATTATGTTCTTATATTAGTAAAACAAAGTACCAGTATATGGTATCTGCATTATACAAAGTAAATGTTTGAAAAACTTCTGCCCAACAATAGTATTAACAAAAAAAAAATGCCTGTGGTGCTCTAAAAGAAGAAATGAAGTACATGGATGTTGACATGCATCATATATAGGCAGAAGGTGCAGTTTTTGAGAAGAAAAAAAAGAGAGAGAGAGAATTGTCTGTCAGCTTCATCAAAGAGCAGTCTTTTTCCCCTCTTTTTTTTTTTAAAAAAAAATCCAGCCTTTTAGAGGGTCCATGGACCATGGTTGTATCATGTAACATAATTTTACAGTTCAGAAGTCAGATTAACATCATCTTAAATGAACTAACCTCGTTCCTAATGGTTTTGGAGATCTCTACTTGTTCATCCATTTTTCCATCCAACTTTTCAAGCCGTTGAGTAAGATGTCTTTTTGTTGCCTGAAATTAATTCCGTTCAAAGATCAGTACAGATGCAGGTGATGAAGTAAACATGAAATAAAATTGGCAGTAAGACATACAGCTAGTGCTGATGAAACTTGCTCCAACTGCTTAGACATGCTCTGAACAGCATTAGCCATGTTGCGTTTTGTGACGAACATGACATCTGATAGAGATAATCCCTGCATGACGTTATAAACATGTAAGAAGTCCAAAGTGGAATAGGAGAATATTAGTATATTACAAGTCTCTGCTTATCAACTTTCCATTGATATATCCTACATATCCACTTTCATATTAGTATGTATAACTGCTAATTTTCTTTTGTTCTTTGGTTTACAGTTTTACACTTCAATATTCACATGATAAATGAAACATTCCAATCTGGGGGGACAATAATAATTTTAAATACTGATGGGCTTGCCTCTAAATCCTGATAAATCCATCAGACACAAAGCACCACTAAACTTGACACCATGAAACTTGATCGGATATCCATCACATATACTGGGAAGATGCTATTATAAACTAAAGATAGAGAATTATTCTATGATGTCAACATGGATTATCTATGATGTCAACATGTATTAGTACCAGTAATTCACATTTACAGTTGCATCCACACAGAATCCTAGTAGAACAGTGCTGTAGCACCAATGATATGATGCATATATTTCTATATTAGAACACAAATGGCACAATTATTTGTGCTTACTGACAAAAACCAAAGGAGAATGACTAAAATCAATAATACACAGGAAACAAATGTTTTAGTTTCTTTTACTTCAGTCACCGATTCAGTAAAAGGTTATCATGTATATATAAAAAAAAGAGAAACAACTTGCAAAGAAAACAGGGAGTGGATTAAGAAAATAATATTATGCAGCTGCTGGTCTTTGTAGGAAAGAGGAAGTGCATAAATTATTTTGCATCTTACCTTCAACCACATATAGCAATATCCCATTGCTCCAACTGCAGCTGCTGGCAGTATGTAGGATGATAAACTGCCTGCAAGGAAAACATGTACACAGCTCAGCAAATAAATAAAAGAGATCGACCAAGATAATCAGAATAAATCAAAGTTACCACATTTTATTCAGCTGAGTATAACATCAGCATTCTCCGTTCCCTCACTTATATAGTAAACTGCTATGAGCTCAGAATTCACATGTCTCAGGTTGCTGGTTTCATGAATGACTCGTCAACTTTAGCCATGAACATGCATTATTAGCAGAGTTACTAAGTGGACGACTTCCTTTCATATATGTTATTATTTTCTTAAACTTCTGTGAACACTGAACGAGTACAAATCTAAAGTGACCCCCCCCCCCCCCCCCCCCCACCCG